>VDFB02360142.1:0-63894 GCA_007258455.2 Sequoia sempervirens
GGGAGATTTTCTACATCTTTATCATGTAAATGGGTTCCTAACATGGCCTCATAGCCGGGACCCATCATCATCTTTGCATAATCACTGCATTTTCCTCCCTAAGTTGAACTTATGGGGGGTGTTAGTGTAATTAATTAATTAATTATTACACTAGCATAAGTTAACTTAGGTCATGCATCATTTAGTCCTAGGTTAGATTTTAATAAATCATTTAATAATGGGGTAATTCCCCCTTCCATGTTTTTAGGGATAAGATTCCTTCTAGAAGATGAGTTGTCCTTCTAGAACTTATCTCAACATTTAATAATTTTCTAGATAGGGTTCACATGTTGTTAGATCATGACACATGGCAACATCTCTTGCATCTTAGGTTTTATCTCATGCCTATATATTCAAGGCATTTTGTACATTTTTAGTCAATCTCATATCATATCATATCAATATAGAATCTTTATTCAGCATTCCACTGTTGCAACACTTTCCTTTGTGGTTGATTATCTTTCCTAGCAAAGGTCCTCCATTGAAGACTTCAGCTTCAAGGACCCTGTGCATCCATAATCTCAACTAGGCATGCACAATAGAGATTATATATTGATCTACATTATGAGATTGGATTAAATACAAATGTACAAGATGCCTTGAATATATAGGAAAAAGAGAAAACCTAAAATGCATGAGATGTTTCCATGTGTCATGATCTAACAACATGTGACAACATGTGAACCCTATCTAGGAAATTATTAAATGTTGAGATAAGTTCTAGAAGGACAACTCATCTTCTAGAAGGAATCATATCCCTACAAACAAGGAAGAGGACATTACGCCATTATTAAACGATTTATTAAAAATGCAACTTATGACTAAATGAAATATGACCTAAGTTAACTTATGCTAGTGTAATAATTAATTAATTACACTAACAACCCCCCATAAGTGCAACTTAGGGAGGAAAATGAAATAATTATGCATAGATGATCGATGATGATGATGTGTCCCAGCTATGAGGCCATGTTAGGTACCCATGTACATGATAGATGCAGAAAATCTCCCACAACTAGAGAAAAGGAGAAAACCTAGTGGGAACAAAACCCCTCTCCAAAAATGAGATGCAAAAAAGTGAGATAGATGGGAAGGATGGAGGACTCCCAAATACCCCCCAAGTACACCATCTGGTCACATGGATACACATTATCCCCCATAGGGAGGAAAGAGAGAGATAATATATCCCCCCAGAAGATGTGATCACCGCAGAGATGGTAAGCCAAGACAAAACAAGATCCACGTTGACAAACAACTTGTCTCCCTTTCAGAAGAAACAAAACCAAGTGCAAGTGCAGAGATGCTTCCCATTCCAAATAGGAATGAAGGAAGGAAGAATGAATATGGATTTCAATGATGTCTCTAAACTCTGCTCAAATGTCTCCTTGCTTGATGAAGAAGATGCCACAATCAATGAAGAGGGTGACAAACCAGGACGATGCAAAAACTGATGTTGAACAATATCCAAAGACAGTGTGATGGATATGATGAATGTGATGGAGACTTGGTAGCCCCCCTTGAATGAAGTGTCTTCAAAACCACTGAAAGAAGTCTGAATCAAATCCAATGGTAGATGCTGAAGAAACCTCAAATCTTGAATGGAATGATAGGGAAGAAGTCTCATACATGAAATATCTGAAGAGAAACCAAGTGCCTCCAAGATAGTCTTTGGATTCCCAATCAAGGTTGAGACAAAGGGATGAGGAGTCTCAAGAGAACTCTCCAAAGTGTGATCTAAATAGAGGAGTGATACCCCCTCAAGAATGTCCTCCAAACTTGTAGAAGTAGCCAATTCAGTGATACCTAAAACAAAGCCATCATGTGATGTCAAGTCTGGAAAATTGAACATGTCCTGATGAATGATGATGGTGGAAGCCTCAATCAATGAATCTGGACAAGGAATCACTTAATGTGAAGGGATACCAATTGTCTCTGATGGAGAAGAAGCACCTGAAGGAACCTTGTCAACCTCTTTAGAAGATTCAAGGCAATCAACTTCCTGCAGAACAATATCATCATGGGGTACTTGATCTAAAGAATGACATTCTGAATCATGACCGTTGGGGAATGGTGGAGTGTCAGAATCTCCATAGATCTCCCAAAGCTTAGCCAAAAGGATGTGAGGAAAATCACAATGATCAATAGATCTCAAAACATCACAATCAACTTGCATCTCAATGATCTCCAAAAGAGTGTATCTATTGCAACTCCAAGCAAGTTCATGAATACCTTCACTTGGATGAGGAACTATACCATACAGATGAGGCAATAAATCAAGTGATTGCAGATGGTGGTTGATCCCATCTCGCCATTGTTGATAGTTTCCCTTATGCAACATAACCAAAGAAGGAGTATATGCAAGCCCCATAATGAACTTTCTCCAAAAAACACAAAGACAAATGACCTTCAATAGAAAAGAAAGACTTCCAAGGATGATGTGCAATTGAAGTGATGCTACCCGGATAAAAAAAAAATCTTTTCCCAAGCTTTAGGATGTCCAGGTTATTGAACAAATGCACCAAACTGAAAAAATCAATGCAAGAGTACTTGGAGCTAAAACTGATCAAGGGGTCTAGACTAATGAAAAAAACTCTGAATCACCTTCCTGATGTCACTAGAATCACTGAAATTTGATGAATGGTTGTGAAGTTACAAGCCTTTGAGTCTAGATTAGGGTTTTGTCTTCAGTTGGCTGTAGAATTTTTTGCAAGAAATTTTTTGTAGAATTGATGTCACCACTAGAAATTCCTCGGAATTACCTTTCTGACAGTATCTCGTTTGTCAATTTTTGATACCCTGGTGAAAAGTTATGATAAAATGAAAAAAATGCCTTGATATGGCACTTAGAAAGCTAACGGGGTGAAAAATTTAAGCCCCTTCGGGCTGGCACTTGGTCGCTGATATGACCACAGTGAAAAAGTTGGCAAAAAACATGCCCCCACTAGGAGCGGCGTCAGAGCTTAGATCTAGGGTGGAGTGGAGATTTTGAAAGAGTGGCGGCGCTTGGATAAAGCGGCCCCCAACAGTTCACAATATGACCAGCTATTTGGTCGGAGGGTTGTCGGAGGAAGATGACCGTCGGTGGTAAGAAGTCGGTAGTGAAAACTCCAACAGTCAGTGGGCGATGACTCTGGGTGGTCAGCGCAGAGAGTTGGTCGGCCTGGTAGTGAATAGTCAGAGTAGCAGACGCCGATGATGGCGACAAATAGTCGGCCGGGTGGGTGGTTGAAGCCGACAATCTGGTGAGTCAAAAGGTTGGCAAATGAACAGAGATAACGCCGATGTGACGGGTACTCTGAAGTACCATCCCCCCTGCAACAGTGAATTAATAGCTAACCAAGGTGACGACAAACATGTACACCCATTGCAAAAATGATAAATGAGGCTGACAAAAATTTCATCCGAGACTTTGAAAAAGCCGACAAATATTTGTTGAAGATTTTTTGACTATTGCATGAATGCAATTCAAAAAATCAAAAAACCTTTATTTTCAATGTCGAAAATATATCTGCAGACTTGATAAGTAAGCCAACTAGAATAATCAAAACCCTGAATATTTTAATAAAATGCCGATAAAAAAATAAATCAAACCCCAATGTCAAAGGAAAATATATATGTCGACAGAATATTAAAATGGGGGTCAATTAGATTTATTTTTTCTGCAACTATAGAAAGCTAGAATTTTTTATTTTTTCCAAACTAAATAGAAATTAGCCCTGATTTTTTTCTAAAAATGAAAATGGCCTGCAACTAAATTTTTTTTGCCTCAGAGGACAACTGATTGGGGTGATTTTTTTTATTGCAAATTTGTACGGATAGTACGGTTGATTTTGCAAACCCAAATACCTCTTATGGCTCCTGGGTTGACGTATCCGATTTTGATGATTGGACAAGAAATCCTAGGGTTTCAAGGCCTTCTGAAGACAATGGAAAGCTCGGATCTGACTCTATCTGCTTCAAAAATCAGCTTGGTCCCCGGGTGGAGTCAAGTAGCCTTCAATGGAAAACTTCAAGCCTGCAAAGAATCTCTCACACCAACTTTCTTGATCGAGGGTTGACGTTTCACTAGATAAGCTTTGATACCATGTTGAGATTATGGATGCATAGGGTCCCTGAAGCTGCAGTCTTCAATGAAGGACCTTTGCCAAGAAAGATAATCAACCACACAAAAAGTGTTGCAACTAGGCATGCACAATGGAAATTCTATATTGATCTACATTATGAGATTGGATTGAATACAAATGTACAAGATGCCTTGAATATATAGGCCAAAGAGAAAACCTAAAATGCATGAGATGTTGCCATGTGTCATGATCTAAGAACATGTGACAACATGTGAACCCTATCTAGGAAATTATTAAATGTTGAGATAAGTTATAGAAGGACAACTCATCTTCTAGAAGGAATCTTATCCCTACAAACAAGGAAGAGGACATTACCCCATTATTAAATGATTTATTAAAAATGCAACCTATGACTAAATGAAATATGACCTAAGTTAACTTATGCTAGTGTAATAATTAATTAATTACAGTATCAGACTCAAGAGAACTCTCCAAAGTGGGATCTGAATAGAGGAGTGATATCCCCTCAAGAATGTCCTCCAAACCTGGAGAAGTAGCCAAGTCAGTGATACCTGAAATGAAGCCATCCTTTGATATCAAGTCTAGAAAACTGAAGGTGTCCTGATGAATGATGGTGGAAGCCTCAATCAATGACTCTGGACAAGGAATCACTGAATGTGAAGGGATACCAACTGTCTCTGATGGAGAAGAAGCACCTGAAGGAACCTTGTCAACCTCTTCGGAAGATTCAAGGCAATCAACTTCCTGCACAACAATATCATTATAGGGTACCTGATCTGAAGAATGACATTTTGAATCATGACTATCAGAGAATAGTGGAGTGTCAGAATCTCCATAGATCTCACAAAGCTTAGTCCAAAGGATGTGAGGACAATCACAATGATCAATAGCTTTCAAAACATCACAATCAACTTGCATCTCAATGATCTCCAAAATAGTGACTATCTTGGAGGCACTTGGTTTCTCTTTAGAGATTTCATCTTTGAGACTTCTTCCCTGTCATTCCATTAAGGATTTGAGGTTTCTTCAGCATCTATCATTGGATCGGCTTTTGGATTCTTTCAGTGTTTTTTAGGATACTTCATTTAGGGGGGACTATCAAGTCTCCATTTGGAAGCTTCTCTATTTTCTGTTGAAGGTCAGTGTATTTGTATTTTTTGGAGAGATTTCATTATGGGGCTTGCATATACTCCTTCTTTGGTTATGTTGCACAAGGGAAACTGTTCACAATGGCGAGATGGGATCAGCCACCATCTCCAATCACTTGATCTATTTCCTCATCTATATGGTATAGTTCCTCATCCGAGTGAAGGTATTCATGAATTTTCTTGGAGTTGCAGTAGATATACTATCTTGGAGATCATTGCTATGCAAGTTGATTGTGATGTTTTGAGTTCTATTGATCATTTTGATTGTCCTCACATCCTTTGGACTAAGCTTTGGGAGATCTATGGAGGATCAGACACTCCACCCTTCCTCGATGCTCAAGATTTAGAATGTCATTCCTCATATCAAGTACCCCATGATGATATTGTTGTGCAGGAGGTTGATTGCCTTGAATCTTCTGAAGAGGTTGACAAGGTTGCTTCAGATCCTCCTTCTCCATCAGAGACAGTTGATATCCCTTCACATTCAGTAATTCCTTGTCCAGATTCATTGATTGAGGCTTACATCATCATCATTCATCATGACACTTTTAGTTTTCTAGACTTGACATCAAGGGATGGCTTCATTTCAGGTATCACTGACTTGGCTACTTCTACGGTTTGGAGGACATTCTTGAGGGGATATCACTCCTCTATTCAGATTTTTCCTTGGAGATTTTTCTTGAGTCTCCTCATCCCTTTGTCTCAACCTTGATTTGGAATCCAAAGAAATTCTTGGAGGCACTTGGTTTCTCTTCAAAGATTTCATCTTTGAGACTTCTTCCTGTCATTCCATTCAGGATTTGAGGTTTCTTCAGCATCTACCGTTGGATCGGATTCTGGCTTCTTTCAGTGGTTTTGAGGATACTTCATTCAGGGGGGACTATCAAGTCTCCATCACATCCATCACATCCATCACATCATCATCTTTGGATATTGTTCAACATCAATTTCCGCATTGTCCTAGTTTGTCACCCTCTTCATTGATTGTGGCATCTTCATCTTCAGGCAAGGAGACACATGAGTAGAGTTCAAAGACATCAATATCATCCACTTTCATCCTTCCTTTCTTCAACTCCTATCCGGAATGGGAAGCATACCTACACTTGCAGTTGGTTTTGTTTCTTCTGAAGGGGAGACAAGTTGTTTGTCGACATTGGATCTTGTTTTGTCTTCAAACACTTACCTTCTTTGCAGGTGATCACATCTTCTGGAGGGGATATATTGTCTCTCTCTTTCCTCCCTATGGGGGGTCTATTGTATTGTATCCATGTGATGGATGGTGTCCTTGGGGGGTATTTGGGAGTCCTCCATCCTTCCCATCCTATCTCACATTTTTGCATTTTCATCTTCTTTTTGGAGAGGGGTTTTGTTCCCACTGGGTTTTCCCCTTTTCTCCGATTGTGGGAGATTTTTGCATCTTCATGTACATGGGTACCTAACATGGCCTCGTATCTGGGACCCATCTTCTTGCATAATCATTTCATTTTCCTCCCTAATTTGAACTTATGGGGGGTGTTAGTGAAATTAATTGATTAATTATTACACTAGCATAAGTTAACTTAGGTCATACATCATTTAGTCCTAGGTTGCATTTTAATAAATCATTTAATAATGGGGTAATGTCCCCTTCCTTGTTTGTAGGGATAAGATTACTTCTAGAAGATGAGTTGTCCTTCTAGAACTTATCTCAACATTTAATAATTTCATGATTCAGCATCCATCATTTCAATATGATATTAAGGCATGTTGAATTCTAACAATTTCAAGACTCTTGATTCAAGGCTAAGTTAGCAACATGGGGAAAGGTGCAGCCTATCTTGCAATCATGGCTCAAAATGGAAGCATGGACAAAGCATTTGAATTATTTGACAATAATGTTTTCGTATAAATGTATGCAAAATGTGGTAGCATTGACATGCTAGTGAGCTTGGAAAGATAGTGAGCTCACCCACTAGCTTTCAAATGCGGTAGGGTTGAGAAGGTAGGGGCAGCGTATGGCTCATAGAAATGGGATCTCACGATGATTAGTGGGGTTGAGAAGGTAGGGGCAATGTATGCCTCATAGAAATGGGGTCTCATGGTGATGGTAGGGTTGATAAGGTAGGGGCAGTGTATGGCTCATAGAAATTGGGTCTCACGGTGATGTACATCACCATGAGACCATATTTCTATGAGCCATACACTGCCCCTACCTTCTCAACCCTGCCGCATTGGCAGGCTAGTGAGCAAGCTAGCTTGCCAATACTTCACTAGCTTTCCAATGTGGTAGGGTTGAGAAGGTAGGGGTAGCATATGCCTCATAGAAATGGGGTCTCAGGTGATACATCACCATGAGACCCGAGCTAGAGAAGACATTGCCCTACCTTCAACCTACCACATTGGTAGGCTAGTGAGTGAGCTAGCTTTCCAATGCTCCACTAGCTTGCCAATGTGGTAGGGTTGAGAAGGTAGGGCATCGTGATGCCTCATAAAAAATGGAAGGGATGTATCCGGAGACTTTTGAGGAGGTGAGGCATACGCTGTTCCTGTTTTCTCAACCCTACCGCATTGGTGTGCTAGTGAGTGAGACCCCAATACAGTAGGGTTGAGAAGGTAGGGGCAACGTATGCCTCATAAAATGGGGTCTCACGGTGCTGGACATGTGAGACCCCATTTCTATGAGGCATACGCTGCCCCTACCTTCTCAACCCTACCGCATTGGTAGGCTAGTGAGCATTGAGCTAGCTTGCCAATGATCCAATAGCTTCCCAATGCGGTAGGGTTGAGAAGGTAGGGGTAGTGTATGCCTCATAGAATTGGGGTCTCATGGTGATTTCCAATGCTCCACTAGCTTGCCAATGCGGTAGGGTTGAGAAGGTAGGGGCAACTGTATGCCTCATAGAATTGGGGTCTCAGAGTGATAAATTGGGGTCTCACGGTGATTTCCAATGCTCTACTAGCTTGCCAATGAGAAGGGTTGAGAAGGTGGGGCAGCGTATGCCTCATAGAATTGAGGTCGATGAGACCCCAATTCTATGAGGCATACACTGCCCCTACCTTCTCAACCCTACCGCATTGGCAAGCTAGTGGAGCATTGGCAAGCTAGCTCATTCACTAGCTTGCCAATGTGGTAGGGTTAAGAAGGTAGCCACATTCCTAGTACATCACTTTCTATAGCCCCTACCTTCTTAATCATAGAAATGGGGTCTCATGGTGATGTACTAGGGTCTCACTGATGTACATCACCGTGAGACCATTTCTATGAGGCATATGCTGCCCCTACCTTCTCAACCCTACCACATTGGAAAGCTAGTGGAGCATTGGCAAGCTAGCTCACTCACTAGCCTGTCAATGTGGTAGAGTTGAGAAGGTAGGGGCAGCGTATGCCTTATAGAAATGGGGTCTCACTGTGATGTACAACGTGAGACCCCATTTCTATGAGGCATACACTACCCCTACCTTCTCAACCCTACCACATTGGAAAGCTAGTGGAACATTGGCAAGCTAGCTCACTCACTAGCTTGCCAATGCGGTAGGGTTGAGAAGGTAGGGGCAGCGTATGACTCATAGAAATGGGGTCTCACAAAGATGTACATCATAGTGAGACCCATTTCTATGAGGCATATGCTGCCCCTACCTTATGATGTAATGAGTAGGGGATCAACTTGTTCACAACACAATTTGACACAACTCAAGCAAACTTTCAGGACTTATAACCCCAACCTGACAGTTTTCCACAATCTCACCTATCTTTCCTTGTAGGTATCCAACCTCTGAAATCAGGACAAAACTCGACAAAACTAAATCAAACCCACAAACACATTAGGTTTTCAAATACCCTTTAACCTCATGCAAAACATATCCCAAATCCAACCTAGGTCACTTTAGACCAATATCAATTTAACAAGCTTCCTACGCTGAACAATTAGACCAATTAGGTTTGATTTACAAATAAAGTACCCTCTAAATGTTTCACAACCCCAAAATCTCTATTGGGAAGCACTAACTAGGAAACCAAACCTCTAATTCCACAACTTTTGATGAGAGACTCGCTCCCTATAACCCCTTTCCTTTGAACCCTCCTTTTTCACAACTTTCCATATGGTTTATTGAAAAACCACATTCCTAACTTCTCCACAGCCAACCAAGGCTTCTAAAATATTTATTTCAGTTTTCAAAAACTCAAAAGAAAAAGAAATTTTGCTTCCCCCAAAGTTTACATACATGTCCCCTCTCAAACCTCACCATTTCACTCAAAAATGCATATTTTCACCACTAGGGGATCATGCCCAAATGCTCAAACAACTTCCCCTGCTCCCAAGACTCATTCAAACATCTATCCCTAACATTTCAGACCTATCCCACCTAGTTACAAAAATTACAGAGGGTGGGATAGGTTTTATTTCATTGTGGACAACTACAAACCCTTAAAACAGGGTTACACGAGCTGCTTACAATAAATTGGATCAAACTTTCACCAAACACAATAACAAGAGCTCAAACCAGATTCAAATGAAATCTACCTCCTACCTTTATCAAACTCACAAAGTTTTAGAATGGTCTACCCCTGTACGGAACTGTACCAGGCCTACAAATTGAGAATTTACCAGAAAATAACAGTAAAACTAAGATATTTTCTTGATTTTCTTCTTTAAAATATTCAAGAACCATTACGATAAGTTCTCATACATATTTAAACTTATTCCCACCAAAAATTAAATATTTTAAATTCCTCCAATGACCATTTGAAGCAAATGACCGTTGGCATTCTAAAAACTTTCATTTTTGCACTTTTTTACACTTTTTGAAATGAAAAATTTTCATATTTTGAAAAAGTTTGCAATTTTTAACTTTCTAACCTCCTACAAGATGATTGTAAGTATTTTTTATGAAGTATTGAATGACATATATTTCATTTATTTGAATGGATACATTTTTGAGGAACTCATATTCGTCTCACTACCATGCTATAGGTAAAATTATCCACCATGCCAAAGAAACAAACAAGAAATAAACTAACAGATGAAGAGTATGAAACCAAAAAATAAAAGGAGAGAATGGGTGGTGGCATATCGTGAAAAGAAGAAATTGGGTACTATTGACGAAAACAAGCCAACTGAAGAGGAACCCAATCATCAAAAAGAGAATAGGCATTGGCAGCACAAAGGGCATGAATGCGAAAGCATCATGGTAAGACATATTCAAATACTATAGTTGGAGACACACCCTCTACAACAAGTGAATACGAAGGGACACCATTAAGCACACGTGAATATGGAGGGACACTAGCTACCGTAAGTGAATATGGAGGGGCACCATCTATCACAAGTGAATATGGTTGGACACCATCCAATGCATCTCAAGTTGAGAGTACATCATCACTCGGATTTGATGAAGAAGGTATGCCATCATCCCCATGTGAACCTCAAGGTATGTCTTCTACTCCACCCTCGATCAAAGGTACACAATCTAGTCCATCTCAATTAAATATTGATGAAATTCCTAATGTTGAGATGTATGTACCCAGGAGAACACCACCTAGAATTTTGCGTAGAAATCCAAAGTATTTGATTAATATTGATGAGGATATACATGGAAGGTAAGATTCCAACATGCACTTGTAGAAGATATGCTGATAAGATTTGGAAATCATTCTTTGAAAGGCTAAATGAGACTGCAAGATGTCAAGTATTTTTTGAAATGATGCGGGGTATAAAGTATAGAAACATTATGAAGATTCTTGGGTTGACAAAATCTAATGCATTGAGTGAAAAAAATATTGTGAAGAATCTAATGGATGCATATGAGAGTGTCGGTAAGACCTCATGCTCAAAGGATAGTAATGTCACCTGACGTGTCATTACATCAACTTTGGTAAGTAGTCAAACAAAGAGATCTTATCTCATTATAAAGATGAGTGAACAAATGAGAATTAGTAGAAAAACTTTATCAAGAGTTGTTCAAAGGCGGCAAAGAATTGAGGGCATCGATTCAAATGAATTATGGGAATTCTCAGGGAGACTGCCATGAAAATATAAAAAAGTTGTTGAAGCATTAAGAAAACTAATTGAAGAGTATTGGAAGAATAACACAAGGCCATCTTCGAATCAAAGGGATGTGGTAAGAAGGAGAATCGGTAGTCGAAACCGTGAGCCACATCCAAAGCATTTTTTGGATACGACTCAAACCCAATTTTTTCATAAATTTCAATAGGCTTATCCTCAAATTGGTATTTTTCAAGATAAATCACACATGCACTACTTGTTGTTGTAGACTACATATTGAATTCTCTAACCATTATGATGTTTATCGTTCTATATGTTTAGATTTGCATACTAACAATGTTTTGCAGGATTGTGGCATAGAAGCCCCACCAACTTCTTCAAGAGAGTTCTTATCAAAAAAATTATGTGAAATAGAGGATGGCCAAATATTCTATAGGACAACATGCTTGGATGGTTCATGTGAGCATTGCAGTGGCTTGTAGTGTATGCCAATATGTCAACATATGGAAAGCACAAATGAGGTGGGACAAAAACTAGTAGAGTTCAAGAAGTATAAAACAATGGCATACGTTACAAAAGATGGGTCTCAAGCAAAAAGGTGTGATTTGGTTATTTAGAAGATTTCAGTATATCAGTTTATGTCCATGTTTCATGGAAATATAGTGTATGAGTATGAAAGACATACCCATAGAGCCTAATGGTTGGACATACAATTCAAGCTATGCAAGGACACCTTTCCAGTTGGCAACATAGTATTATTGGTTGACTTTGCAAAGAACTACACTCTACAACCACAACGTGAGGTGTAGTCACAATATTACAACTCCACACAAGTTTCGATAATTGTGCACATAACACTCATTCATGCAGTTGATAGTACAGAGGACCAAAGGAAGGTATTGAGGGAGTGTCACTTTTATATTAGTGATGATTGCACACATTCTCCAGAGTTTGTGCAAGGTTGATTCTAGATGTTCTACAATGATTTGGCTCAAAGGGGCATAGCATACAATCGACATATAATATGGTCGGATAACTATGCAGCATAGTTCAAGAACTCGTGCATGTTCTACTAGTTGTGTAGGATGCATATCATTACAGGTGTTCAACATATGTGGAACTTTTGTGAGGTCGGGCATGGAAAGGGGGAGCATGATGGTGTAGGAGCATGCGTGAAAAGAGCATTAGCACAAGAAGAGTTAAAGTATAAAGACAGTGGAAAGTTGACAGATGCAAAATCAATCATCCAGTGGTGTAATGCTTCGATGGGTCCAGGTAATGAAGGTACATCTTCAATTTGTAGATTTTTTTGGTTGATGGATGATACTAACATTGCACCATATGAGGATTTTTGAACACTAACAGGATCGAGAGAGCTACACTCTTTCCTTAGCTCAAATGTAGGTTCATGGAGTATCGATACATGAAATATGGCATGCTTTTGTTCTTCATGTACAATGCAAGCTTGGAATGATTGTGAGTCAAGGGAGTGGGTTGAAAAATGGTTGACAAGTTATCTTAGCTCCACTTCACATGTATCGCCCTTTGACGAAAATGGAACTAACACAGATGGAATCATCGGTCAACTTTGACCACATATCAAATCTAGTTCAACCAGGTAATATATCTACTTGCTTAGTTTTTAAAATTCCATATTGTTATCTTACTTTGTAGTGTATTTGTAATGTTGACTAATTTCAAGAGATTTGCTACACATATCAATGTAGGGCATGTTTATGTAGTTATTGCAAATGAAGACAACGAAGAGGGAACAAACTATTACTTGTGTCATGTTGAGGCCAAAAAGAAATGGGAGGCCCCAGTTATAGATGGAGAAAACATTGAATACCCTACATGCTCAGTTGTTGTTACTAGAATGTGGTTTAGAAGGTACCCACATAAGAGTGTTAAACATTGGTTGTTTTAGGACTTTGACACACATCGTAAGATTCTTCATTACTTGAACCTTGTCATGGCATCCAATATTCATTTGACCAAATATGGGGGTAGACCTTTGAACAAGACCTTGTAGAAGGTCTGTGAGTCTGACCATGAGGCAATACGTGACACAATAAAGAGTAGAGTAGACCTGGATGGTTCGTTGGATTAATTTGTAAGTATTCACATTGGTTCTTATTAATTTATACTTTTATGCACATTAATTTGTTTGATGCCAATGCTATCATATTCTTTTACTTTGCCTATTTGTAAGTAACCTGCTAAAAATTGATTGGTGTCCCCTTGCAGAAATGCAGATTTATGAGCCATCCAAGAGAATCTCAGCCAAAAAAGCAATGCAACATCCTTATTTTGATGATCTTGACAAATCTCAATTATGATTTTAAGCCATTACAAAAGTGTGTGTGAATATTGGTGAGGCAATTTCAATTTATTCATTTGAATTTAACCTTATCATGAGCACCTATGATGTAGGCATTATAAGAGCATCTCAAATTTCAAGTTATTCTATTTATAAGAGGTGTTGTGTGCAATAGGTATCTCGGAACTCCTAGTGAAGATGTATGAGTAGGAGTGACTAAGTTGAGAGACTGGTATGCCTATCCTCAATGGAAGCATCAAGATTTATGCCTTGTTGTTCCTGAGTTGGAACCAAATGGTGTGGATTTGTTGTCTGTAAGTGTCTTCCATCTATTTTCATTTCATTTCCATTTTGGATGCTCTTTCTTTTTCTTCTTTTACTTTGCATATTTGTAAGTAAACTACTAAAAATTGATTGGTCTCTCCTTGCAGAAAATGTTGATTTATGAGCCATCGAAGAGAATCTCAGCCAAAAAAGTAATGCAATATCCTTATTTTGATGATCTTGACAAATCTCAATTCTGATTTGAAGCCATTATAAAAGAGAATGTGAAGCTTAGCGAGGGAATCTCAAGTTACTCATTTGAAGTTAACTTCATAATGAGCACCTATGATGTAGAAATTATAAGAGAATATTGAATGCATGAGTGAAATTGTAAAAGATCTGTGAGAATGGAGTACCTAAGGTATTGTAATGATATTTACTTGTAATGAGATTTACTCAAATATTGAAATTTGGTGCAGGGGCACCAAGGTTATTGAGCAAATTTGGTTCACGAAAGTCTTAAATTAGTTTTGTGTTATGAGTTTTGTCAATTGAATAGGTCATATTAGACCAATTTATAATGTAATAAGTCGTGTTAGTTTGTTTTGGGGTCATTTTGGAGTTCACGTTGCATATTTGTCAAAATTATGTAAAATTGCAAAAATTGAAAACTTGTCAATGTGAAAAAAGTGCAAAAAAATGTAAACTTGAAGAAGCCCAACAATCATGGGAATTCAAAGCATAGTTAGAGCCATTTTCATAGGTTGGTTAAGGTTTAAATATGTTGGGAACTTGAAGGAAGAGGTTGTTGAAGGTTTTTGTGAAGGAAAAACAATAAAAATCCCCTAATGTCTCTTGTAATTCTGTGTGTTTCATTGAATTTTTCTGTTGCATACTATTATACTTGGCCATACAGAAGTATTATATATTGAAATATTTTCCAATTGGTAGATATAGGTGTTAGCTATTTTTTGGATTTGGAGTGACGAAAATTCATTGAGTTTTAATAATTTTATTGTCAAATTACTGACTGCGGGTCTGTACAACCAACCATAAGGGTTTGAAGACTAAAAATGAATAAATGACTCATTCCACCTATTGTTTCTCTATGTGGCCTAGTGGAATGAGTCATAAATGGTAGGATTAGATGTAGGAATAAGATTTAGGAGTAGGGAAACTGTTTAGGAATGTTTTTGGTTGCTATCCCAGAGGAAATTGGGTGAATTTTGGCTTTAAAATGGAGTTTAGATGTTGGGTTTTCGTGAAATTGTCTTAGGAAAGATTGGGAGATGATTTATTTGGCATGAGAAAGCATATATTGAAGTTTTTGAAGCTTTGTAAGGGCAGGGAATGTGAGTTGAGTGCCTAGGAATGATGCCCTAATTGTCAAACTATGTATTTTGAGTGAAATTTGATGGTTAGAGGAGGGAAGTTGTAGAAACTCTTGGGGGCAGCAGATTTTGATGAACCTTCAAGCATGTGCAAACATAACTAGAGGTTTTTGAGGCTTTGGTTGGCTATGTAGAATCCTAGAACAATGTTTTTCAATAAACCCCTTTGGAATGACATAAAGTGAGGGTTTCATGTTTTGGTGTCATAGGAAGTGATTCTTTGATCAAAAGTTGTGGATTTACACTAGGAATGGTACATTTATGATAGGAATGGTCCTCTTTTGCACCCAAACATGCGGAATCGCTCTGAACTACGTTCAACCGACTTAATCCCTTAAGGGTCCAAAGTGCAAAAGGGAAACAATCTTTGACGAGGTATTACTTAGAAACTGTGGCACTTACAAAATATTCTTCTGATCCTACAAGATCATGTTGGACCCCTCTATAATAACCTCTCTCATTTTTTGTTATCTCGGAGTGGTTTTCCCGTGGTGTCTAGTTTTCACTTGATGGAAAAAGTGTCGAATGCAAGCAGTGCAAAGTTGCAAAGTGGTGCAAATTTTGTTCTGCAACTCGTGTGACCAAACAGACTATTCCAAAACGTCTAAATAGGTATTTTTACACTAGGCATGGTCCTCTTTCTCACCCAAACACGTGGAATCGCTTTGAACTACATTCAGCCAGATCGATCCCTTAAGAGTCTAAAGTGCAAAATGGCTGCAAAGTTCATCATGTTGTTACTCGGATACCATGATACTTAGAAACTTCTCGTCTGATCCTATGGGATCACATTGGGCCCCTCTAAAATAACCTCTCTCAGTTTTTTCTATCTTGGAGGCAAAATTTTCACTTGGGGAAAAAGTTACAAAATACAGGTAGTTGAAAGTTGCAAAGTGGTGCAAATTTCGTTTTGCAACTCATGTGACCAAACAGACTATTCCAATGCATCTGAATAGGTATTTTTATGCTATGCATGGTCCTCTTTTTCACCCAAACACACGGAATTACTCTAAGCTACATTCAACCAGATCGATCCCTTAAAAGTCCAAAGTGCAAAATGGCTGCAAACTTCAACATGTTGTTACTTAGATACCGTGACGCTTAGAAAATTCTCGTCTGATCCTATGGGATCATGTTGGGCCCCTCTATAATAACCTCTCTTTTTTTTCTCTATCTGAGAGGCATTTTCCCATCATGGCGAATTTTCACTTGGAAATTTTTTTGTCAAATGTAAGTAGTTAAAATTTGCAAAGTGGTGCAACTTTCGTTCTGCAACTCATGTGACCAAACAGACTATTCCAATGCATCTGAATAGGTATTTTCATGCTAGGAATAGTCATCTTTTGCACCCAAATATGTGGAATCGCTTTGATCTACGTTCAACCGAATTGATCACTTAAGAGTCCAATGTGCAAAATGGTTGTAAATTTCAGCATGTTGTTACTTGGATACCATAATGCTTAGAAACTTCTTGTCTAATCCTATGGGATCATGTTGGGCCCCTCTACAATAACCTCTCTTGGTTTTCGCTATCTCGGAGGTATTTTCCTGTGGTGACGAATTTTCACTTGGGGAAAAAGTTGTCAAATGCAAGTAGTTGAAAGTTGCAAAGTGGTGCAACTTTCATTCTGTAACTCGTGTGACCAAACAGACTGTTCCAATGTGTCTGAATAGGTATGTTTACACTAGGCATAGTCCTCTTTTTCACCCAAACACGCAGAATCGCTCTGAGCTACGTACAACCAGATCAATCCTTTAAGAGTCTGAAGTGCAAAATGACTGCAAACTTCAACATGTTGTTACTCGGATACTGCAATTCTTAGAAACTTCTCATTTGATCCTATAGGATTGTGTTGGTCCCCTCTACAATAACCTCTCTCATTTTTCACTATCTCAGAGGCATTTTCCCGTGGTGGTGAATTTTTACTTAGGGAAAAATTTGTCAAATGCAAGTAGTTGAAAGTTGCAAAGTGGTGCAACTTTCGTTCTGCAACTCGTGTGACCAAAGAGACTATTGAAACATATCTAAATAGGTATTTTATGCTATACATGGTCCTCTTTCGTAGCCAAACACACGAAATCGCTCTGAGCTATATTCAACCAGATCGATCCCTTAAGGGTTCAAAGTGCAAAAGGGAAGCAATCTTTGACAGGCTATTACTCAAAAAATGTGATGCTTAAAGACTCTCCATCTGAGCCTATGGGATTGCATTGGGGCCCTCTATAATAACCTCTTTCGGTTTTTGTTATTTTGGAGTCGTTTTCCTGTGGTGTCCAGTTTTCACTTGATGGAAAAAGTGAAAAATGCAAGCAGTGTAGTGACCCCTTTATTGAATATTGTTGTTGCAGAGTAGTTGCACAACCTGTATAGCCTAATGGTGACTCCAAATTGATTTGAATTTTTTTTTTAGTGTCTTATCTATCATTTTTACTGATTTTGATGCATTCTTGTTGGGGTTGTAGAATCTTAATGATTTTTCCCTGTAGGCGGGTCTAAAACTCCAATTTTAAGGTTTTGAAGACATAGAAAAGTGATTATGGCCCATTCCACTAACTGTAACTCCCGTAGCTTAGTGGAATGGGCCCAATATGGTAGGATTTAGTTGATTGAATGGTTTTGGGAGTATGAGAGGTCATTTTGGGGTTTGGGCATGATGCCCTAGTTGTTAAATTTGAATGTTTTCAGTGAAATTTGATGGTTAAAGGTGGGTAGGTGAGGACAAATATTGGGGCAACAAATTTTAGTGATAGATTAAGCATGCACAGGCCATTCAAAGCATGTTTGATGCATTGGAAAAGTGTAAAGAAGTTCAGAAGTGGGATTTTCAGTAAACCCCTTTGTAAATTGCTAAAAATGAGGGTTTTGTATAAAGAGGACTTGGTGAGCAGTTCATTGGCTAAAAGTTGTAGATTTGGTGGTTTTATAGACTGGTAAACCCCTTTGTAACTTGCTAAAAATGAGGGTTTTGTATAAAAAGGACTTAGTGATTGGTTCACTGACTAAAAGTTGTAGATTTGGTGTTTTTATAGACTGGTAAATGACTATCCATAGGTATTTGGGGTTGGAAGATTGTTTAGAGGAGAGTTGCTTTGTAAATTAGGCCTATTTGGCTTAAGGGGACAACGTAGAGGCATTAGTTTGAGGGATTTTTCCAAGAGTTATATTAGTTTTTGAGATATGTTTTGGTATGTCTTAAAGGGTGTCTAAAAATATAATTGGTTACTGGGTTTGAGAGTGGAGTTGTGAGATAGGTCCAAGAAACTAGCTTTGCAGACCTATAAGGAAAATAGTGAAGTTGTGAAGGGAATCACCCTAGTTAGGGTTTTGGAGATTGAAGGCTTGTTGAAATTAGTTGAATTTGTGATTGGTAATTGAAGGCCTCCCTGCTCTGCATCACTTCTCTCCCGTGGCAATTTTGGATGGATTATTACTTTCAAAGTATTGGGAATGTTTTTCCTATTTTCTAGTTGGCAGTTGCCATTCTAGAAGGCTCATCTCTTGATATATTTTATACTCATTCTTAATCAATTATCAAGTTAATAATCAGTGCATTTATTTATAGTTAATCTTTTTTTTTCAATTTGTACAATTTTGGAATTTGTAACTCTACTAGTATTCCTAGAAATATTAAAGTTGTTTAGCATCGACTAATAAAGTTGTTTAGCATCAATCAATTAATACTCAAGACAAACCATGAATGAGAGCAATTATCAATGCTAGGTCTAACCAATTAATAAGTATACATGTGAATAATTCAAGCATGTACATGTGAATAAGGGAAGCACAATTACTCAAAAGCATGTAAGCCTTGAAGTATACACACGAATACATAGTATACACAAATTAATACAAAGTATATGCATGAATACAAGGTATACGCATGAAAACACATAAGTCACAAAGTATACATTGGAATACACGTAAGTCACAAAGTATACACGTAAGTTGTAAAGCATACACTTGAATACATGTAACTCATATCTATTGAACCATGGATTTATAATGCAAATATGGACACCATGGATAATATAGATTTGTATTAACCAAATATTCATGTAGGCATACATCAATATATGTTGATATAAGTATAAAATACAGGTAAAAAATAGCCATATAGGCTTACAAGAATGTCATATAGGCATACAATGTCAAATATATCCAATACAAAATATGTACAAAAATGCAATATAGGCATACAACAAAGGGCTTTGGAATCAAAAGTCATCGCTCTCCAGGCTCTCAAAATAAACTCTTTCCCTTTGCTTGTCGATCAGATGGCGATACATCTGTCACTCGTTTATGCTACGGTCAAGGAGTGCTCCTGGTGCTCCTCCTAGTGTTTAGTTCTTGGTGAAGTCTTATCTGTTACAATAAGAAATAAAGACATTAATATATAGAAATTACATTAAAAAAAAAGATATATTTAACAAAATAATAACTTACCGCCATCTGATGATCACTCTCCACGAGGGAAATATTCAAATGCCCATGCTGAGACATGTTGAAGCCCTGTATAAACCATCCAAATAGAAATTAAACTACGAATCAATAATGGTTTGATTTTTCACTCACTAACATCTATAACAAAAAATGTAAATTGAAATTTAGTAATTTGCCTCATACTTCCCCTATCAGAGCCACCGAGGATTCTATAGCAGGTGAAACACTGATGTCCATTTCCATCTGAACATTCAGAGGTGTTTCCGCTTACAACATCTGAAAATAAAACAACAAATTATTCAATCATGAAAATTACAATAGCGATCCACGTCATGAATTATAATGTATGAGATAATGAACAAAATTTTGAGTACTTATTAAACTATATATTTCTAACTATCATGCTTCCTATTTTCCCTATCCATATCTTGTTTGAAAGCACATGTTTTAAGGCTTTTACCCATAGCAGCAAGCCAGTGAACCGTTTGATAAAATGCTTTCGTAGACATGTACGATAACTATGGTGGCATAGAGAAGGCAGTGAACTGTTTGAAAAAATGCCTCAAAGAAATGGGGTCTCATGGTTATGGAATGCCATTACAAACAAATGCACATCATGGCATTCCATCACCATAAGACCACATTTTTTTCAGGCATTTTTTTCGAATAGTTCATTGCCTTCTCTATGGTATTATTTCTTACTATTATGCTTTGATAGAAATTTTTCCAAGCATCCATAGTTTGTTGGAAAGCACCTATTTTAGGCTTTTAGCCATAGCAGCAAGGAAGTGAGTAGTTTGATAAAATGCTTTGGTACACATGTATGGAAAATGTGGTATCATAGAAAAGGTAGTGAGTTGTTTGAAGAAATGCCTCGAAGTGGTCTCATGGTGATGGAATGGCATTCCATCACCATGAGACTTTTCTGAGGCATTTTTCAAACTACTAACTTGTCTATGTTATTGCTTACTATTATGCTTTGATAGATTTTTTCCAAGCATCCATAGTTTGTTGGAAAGCACCTTTTTTAAGATTTTAGCCATAGCAGTGAGGAAATGAACTGTTTGATAAAATGATTTGGTAGACATGCATGGAAAATGTGGTAGAATAGAAAAGGCGGTGAGCTGTTTGAAAAAGTGTCTCAAAGAAATTGGGCCTCATCGTGATGGACATCACCATGAGACCGCATTTCTTTTAGGCAATTTTTTCAAACAACTCATTTCCTTGTCTATGCTATTGCTTACTATTATTTTTTCATATATTCCTTCCAAGCATCCATAGCATAGACAAGGCAGTGAACTGTTTGAAAAGATGCCTCAGTAAAAAGTGGTCTCATGGAATTCCATAACAAGCAAATGCAATTGGAAGCTGCTCCTAGACTTATTACTTATGCTATGTGAAGTAATTGCATCACTGCTTATGTTGAATTTCTAAACAACTATATTGTAGTTGAAATTTTTTCATCTATCAACATCTAGTTATTAGTTATGGAATGTGAAGTAATGCTCTGAGTTTGAAAGATGTAACATAATCAACAATATGAATATAAACTACACAAATCTATTAAGTACAATTCATTAGTTAAACTCTTTATTCTATTACCTGCGCGTAGGTTTGACTAGATCCATTGGCACTAGGAGGTGTTCTCTTGAAACCTCCAATATTGGCCTATTCAACATCCAAAATCACATATTAAAATACCATTCATAAAACCATGCTATTAACATGTAATAAATTTATAATTTTTTACTAGTTACATACCTCAACGGTAGGTGCAGTGGAGAAATAAGTAGGTGTAGGGACGATGTATCTAGTATCAACACTGTGACCCTGCAATTTTATTAAAATCATAAAACTAAATTAATCTTGCATTTCAAAATTGAAATTTAATAAATTAAATTCAATGAACATGCTAACTTTTACCTGAGTATCAATTCCAAAGGCCACATGCAAAATGTCAGTTTCCCTTGCCATCTCCATAGCCACAAAAGGATCATGTGTAGCAGCTTCCTGAGTGTCGATGGGGTCATATGAACAAGTCACCCCACAAGATTGACACAAATGGGATTGAAGCCCACCACTTGAAGACTCCCCTGGATGGTGCCGTAAGACTCCCTTGGATGGTGCCGTAGAATAGGGTTGGCATGTTGGATGACACTTTGGATCAAAGAGTTGATGGCTCACAAAGTCTCTATGTCGGCACTCTCCTTCGTGATGGAAAGGATGACGATGTGCTCATGAGGCGGCCTAGCGAGAGGTCGACTCCCTTGTCGCGTAGGATTCTTCTATGCATCGAGTCTATCTTGAGCCGACCCCCCCACCTCTCCCTTGGAAGAACCTCATATCAAAATAATTTGGGATTTTGTTCAAGATGAACTCACAGTATAGTTTTCTAAGGAAATACTGCAGGACTTCACAATTGTTGCATGGTGGGTAATCAAAAACCATGTACCACCTATCCCAAAAAGACTTCCTAATTTTTTGGTGGTGGCACCAATGAATAGGAAACATATTCACATTAAGGGTAAGATTTGCATTTGACCGTGGGTTAGTCAATAATGAGCAAAAATCACCTTTTGTAATTTTTAAATATTTTACATCTTTATATGATAATTTATCTTGGTAATAATCCCTAGCCGCCTGCCTCCTATCCTGCCAACAAGTTAATTGTTTGCTTATTGAATCTACATGTTTTAACATTTCTTTCAGTGAAATTTATAGGGTCATTCTTTCTACAGTTGAACCGTTTGGATCGTTCAACCTCCTGATTAAATCCTCAATTTGTTTTTTATTGTTCTCAATTTCACTCATTAAGTTTTGTTGAGTGTCAGGAGGATGTTGAGGGATTGGTGGAGGAGATTGAGGTTGTGGTTGATTAACTTGAGGATTTTGTTGTTGTTGTTGTGCTTGTTGAGGATTTTGTTCCTCTTGTTGTTGTTGTGCTTCTTGAGGATTTTGAGGAGGGTTTGCAGGTTGATTAACATCTCCTACAAATTCAAAAAATAAATATTAAAAACAACCTAAAACGAACAAGTTGAAAACAAAAAAGAACAATCCTTACCTCTTAGACCTCCTCGTTGACGTGGTGGAATCCTTGCGATGAAATAACAATCGTTGATGAATAATTTTGCAAAATACCTCCTCCCAGAACGTGAGTGCGAAAAATTGGGGTTTTGGTCGTGGGAAAGAAAAAAAACATAGTCAAGTGCAAGAATGAATTTGATTTGTGCGTCATGGGCTCGTTGTGGCTGAGCCTTAGGCTTGAAACACCAAGACATAATGCAAGTGTGTTATAACGTGCTTGTGTTATGAGTTCTTAAAAAAATTTAAAAAAGTTTGCCACAAATTGGCTACCCATCTTCATGCACCCGCCCCTAGGGTTTTTATAAACTTTTTAAGAAGATTTTAAGTATTGTTTTCGCTATTTTCAAACCCTAGTTACATGCCCTGACCCCCCTACTTCTAGTTTGTGAGTTTGTACATTGCTTGTTGGGGTTCCCGTGTAAACTTTATCTTGTTTGAAATGTGAGTTACCAAGGTTGTCATGTGGTTTTGAGAGTTGAAATGTAGTTTGTAAATACATCATGATACCTCTATACCTAGCGGGTGTTAAACCCTATATTGCATAGACATTAGCCGATCTTAATGTGTGATCGGGGTTTTTCCCTGGCTCAATGTTAAACCTATCACTGAGCTTACATGTAACTAGGGTAAATTTCACTACTGGTACATGTAAGGTTCCAACCGAAACTATTACAAGCACGTTGTTTTTCTCTAACCTATCAAGCTTGTATTCATAGCATTGAGTGCATACTCTATTTTTTTTTTTGAAATTACATGAACTCACAAATGTTGTGTTGGTGAAATTCACTACTTTTAAACATTTTAGATCTCATTCCATGTGATAGCCGTAAATTTTTCCGCTTTTGGATAACAAAGTCAACGTACCCTACATGCACATAACGGTAATTTTTGCCATTAGTACATAAGCCTTACCTTCTAATGAAGTGCAACATTGGTGTTTTTTGCTGCTTTTGCACTTTGGCTTAAACCTTACATGCAAGAGCAGATAATTTTAGCGAGCCAACATGTAGTGAGTTTTACCCCATGTAGGGTCGGTGAAATTCACTGACCTTGCACTTTGCAAGTTCTACCACATGCAATGTCGAAAAATTTTTCCAACCTTACAAATTTTTGCACTACCAACACATGCAATAGTGGTAATTTTTTGCACGACTACACAAAGCATAAAAACACTATGCAAAGGTGTCAAAATTTAGCACTCTTACACCCAAAATTGCATTTTTTTCATGACACTCAAAAAAATTTCCGCTTCGCATTCCTCTTGCCAATTTTTCCTACATTTGCTCCATTTTTCACCACCATCATGCTAAAGCCCTCCAAGCTCATACAATTGCTCAGAATTTTCCCTCTACTACAATTTCAACCTTGCAAGTTTTTCTAACACTGAAAAAACAGTGAACTTTGTAATGCAACTATTTATGCACGCATTCTAGATTCTCACCTCCACATTCACGAAAGGATGCAATATTTGTTGATTGATCTTCAAATTTCTGATCCTTCTCCAAGAAAATCCAAAGCCATGAAGTACAAATATCAAGGATTTTTCTTTCCGACTTCAGTGTCCTCAAACATTGATGAAATAAAGGATACTAAAATAAGACATGTTGACATGTCCAAATTTGTCCACTGGATGATGGTATGAGGCATATAGTTTAGAGCAACATAAAAATGTTAGCAACTTTTCCTGTAGCTACACATAATCCTAAAATTTTTCTCCAAGTTGTGGCACATTACAATAAGGATGATCGATGTGTTAGGGATGTGAATGGAAATGTGGTCATAAGGCTAGATCCATAATTCTTTGACAAAGCTTTCATGTGTCCTAGTATTGATTCATATGCAAATGTTACTAGGGAATATACACAAGAGGAAAATGAAAAAGATACAAATAATTACAAGAAATTGATTAACAGTAAGTGGTTGAATAATCCACGACCGAGTGTTTTAAGGTGGCCTAAAATCTTTCCATGCAGTGACTTCATTGAAGAAGTGAATGATTTGATCACTATTCTCAATAGAGTGAAAGGGTTGCCTACCTCATCTACCTTTCAAGATTGGATGCATGTATACATCAAGGTCATATTGAAGGGAAAGCAACAAATCTTTTGGGGTCAACATATTAGTACTGACACAATTCATGATCAACTAATCAAAGTGCATACTTCACTTAAGTTCTACATGACATCTTATTTGGTGTATGTTGTTGTTGCAATGAGAATTATTTTGGGTTGGCATCAGAAGGGAATAGAAGAATAACTCTAGTGTACAAGTACTTTCCTTAGATAACTCTTGATGGAAGCATTCATCATTTCAAAAGATTTAATGATGCTTTCTTTACTCCTTTATTCTTTGTGTTTGATCTTGAGTTGGAGAAGAAAAGGGTTATTGATGAGGCATGGGTCATGGTAAATAAATACAGTTGCTTATATATGTAGTTCCCCACATTCTCCTACTTGAGAGTTAGTTGCTTCATGGGTTATCCATAGATGCTCCCGAGATACCCTAGGGACAAGATTGTCCTAATGGAGCTTTATAGGTAGATAATGATCATCCATAGTAAGCAAATGGAATCACACAAACCAGGTTTCAAGTTTCCCCTCATGATTGGTAGGTATTCCATCCAAACATCTCCAAGATCTAAGGCCATAGAATCTGAGATGCAGTGGGTTACCTT
Source organism: Sequoia sempervirens (assembly GCA_007258455.2). Classification (NCBI taxonomy): domain Eukaryota; kingdom Viridiplantae; phylum Streptophyta; class Pinopsida; order Cupressales; family Cupressaceae; genus Sequoia; species Sequoia sempervirens. The sequence continues at coordinate 25,431 of VDFB02360142.1, forward strand.
GAAGAATTTCAAAAGGAGGCATAATTTTGACTACCAGTGAATGAAGGACAAGATCAATAAATGCCACACCCATGTACATAGAATTGAAGATTTATGGGAAAATTATAAGACATGGGAGGAGATAAAAAAAAAGGACTACTATCAACTGACTTTGGAAAAAATTGAAAATCCTTATTTCATGGATATTCTTGAATGTATGGAGGCTGATGGAAACATCCTAGACCCTGCCCATGAGAGGAATAATATTGAAGGATCTCCTCTACCAGCTAGATTTAGTGGTCAAAAAAGAAAGTGGCATCAATCAGAGAAAGGTTTGAACCAATCCTAGCTAACACAAATGTATGGTTAGAGGATAAGGGGATTCATTTGAAATGATTTGTTACCGAATCGAAGGAGGAGGAACCTAAAGGTCCTATAGGTAGGAAATATGATTTGAGGATGAAGAAAAAGGATGATGTACCTAGTTTTAGTAGGACCTCTAGGATAAAAATCAAGTTTGTTGTAAAAGGGAATAAGATTCAAGCGACTGAAAGACCGTCTATTGTGGAAAAAGAGGAATCAACCTAGGAGGAAGAGCAAGTAGAAGAACATGAAGAAGAATGAGTATCTCCTCATGAGAATATCCCAGAGGAACCACCTGTCTCTTCTTCTCCCATTGCTACTATTGTGTCTACCCCCACTCCTCCCATCATCTCTACTGAACAGTCCTTACTAGTCATTGCTACAATCATTCCTACTATTATGGTCCCTCCTACCATGTCTAGCCAATAAATTCTTTCATCCATATATTTGGGGTCAATTTTTAAAAGTCCTAAACATGGTTTGGAAATTATTTTGGAGTCTCCCACTTCTTTGCTAAGTTTTTCATCACCTTCTTTTGACATAACCTCTCAATCCAATTTAGAACAATTTATGACTGAGTCTGCTCAAGTTACAAGTGTGGAAATTCCTAGTGCAATTTTAACTAATACTCCACCAATTGTAACAATAAATTTCATGAGTGTAGATACATCAACACAAGCTATGAATGTTGGTCTAGAAGGAAGTGCTTCTCCACTTCCCCCTTTCCTTTCATCCTAGACACTAAAAAGGAAGAAGCAAGCTATCTCTCCAGATGACTTTGACTTCGAACAATTGGCACCTATAAAGACAAAATCTGAGAAGAAGGCAAAGACTCTTTCCAAATTGCTGGTAGATAAATTAGGATACATGTATGCAGAGGTAGCACAACCTCCTCCAGATAAGTCTATTGAGGAAGTGGATATTTATGAATATTCCATTACAAGGGTTGGGTTAGGAAAGGTAACTCATGAAAGTGCTAAGGAAGATGTGCAGTCTACTTTGAATTCTCTCATTGATAAATTTGATGAAGTGCAAAAGAGTAAAGATCAATACAAGGCCAAAGAAAAGTATTTAACTTCGATGCTCCAAGAGATTACCCAATATTTGGATTCAATAGATCTTGTATTCATGAGTATTGAAGAACCAATTATTCAGAAAGTTGGAAAGGTGAATTCAAGAGGTAAAGTAGTTGACAAGTTTTTGGATAGAATGATAGCATAGGGAACACAACTCCTAAGGTCTTCTATAGAAAGAATGGGAAACATGGAAAGCATAAGATTAGAGTTGGATAAAACTATTGATACATTTTCCCAGGAGTAGTAAGAAATAGAGAATAGTTTAGAAGCTTGGATCAAGATGAAGAAACTCAAGCTTGATGCATTGGTGGAAACTGGGATAATTCCCAATAGAGAGATATTTGTTGAGGTAAAGGAAATAATGATACACAAGATTAATATCATCAAAGAATTGATCAAAGACTTGCAGGATGCTCGAGAATTCAGCGAAGACAATGATTTGCATCTTGTCAACAAAATTGAGGATATTCTTTGTAATTTGCTTGATGATAATTAAAAAGTTCTTTCCTTTGATGAAGTTGTTCAAGAATTCACATCTATGATCCAAAAATAATTTGAAGATCAAGCCTTCTCAATGGATTTGATGGATAGATTGATGGATATTCAATTAACCCTAGATAACCTCAAGGTGTATTTAGAAAGGCATGAGAAATATTGCAACACCATGAAGGATTCAATCATAAGAGTCCTTGCTATCTCCAAGCATACTTCGGGTCCTAATAATGAAAAATTTCAAGCAAGCATGAAGAAGCATGAGGATTTCTTGGAGAAAGACAGCGGATAAAGTTAAACGTGCCTTGTTTTTCCTTTAGCTTACTTTTCAATATTTTTCATGCTTTATGTAATTAGTTTTCAAATTTTTACATGTCTTTTTTTGAAATGTAATTACATGTAAAAACAAAGAAGTCCTAAATCAAATCAGACTCTCTTGTTGAATAAGTCAAATTAGTTATTGCTTTCCTAGATTAGCTCTTAACTCTCCTCTATATATATGAGGGAGTTTCTTTTGTAATGGACCTTTGATCTTTTGAAGCAAAATGTTTCCCATTTTGAGAAGCATACTTGAATCTTTGTATTGAATGTGCATATCAAAATTAATCAATAAAAGAAGCATATTTTCCTCCAACCTTTGTTTTAGAGCACATTTTTTGTGTGTAAGATTGTTCTTACGTATTTCTTTTCACATTATCTTGAAATTAGTTTATAAAGTGGTGTAATATTTCATTTTGGAAGGGAATTCAGATTTGATATTGATAGACTTTGAGCTACAATATTGTGTTTGGAGATTTATGTGTTCATGTATGAATTTGGTTGATTACTCGAAGTCTTTGAGCTGTGATTATTGGTTGCGTTCTTGTGGATCCTTTGGTGTTGTTCATTGATAGCCTTTGAGCTACAACTTGCTACACTTGTTACCATTCGAATCATCGTGGAAAGTTATAGAAGTCTTTGTGCTCTTGTAGATTTTCTTGTTATCATTACTTGTTGGTATCATTCTAGTTATTCTTACGTTTAGTTGAATCAAATATCGATTATTATTGCTCCAACTAGTATTTTGTAGTTTGTTACATGTGGTAAATATCAAGAGAATACTATTGTAATCTTGAAAAAGGAAACATCTATTCTAAAAGAAGAGAATATATATGATGGAAACACCCCTATGGATAGTTGTAGTGTACATAAGCATAGTTTACTTACTAGTTGATTTAGTGAGAAATAAGAAGGGAGTCTCCCCTTTATGAGAGGAGAGATTAAATTCTCATCATAGTTGTGGCTGAAACTACCATTTTGTAATTTTTAAAGGAATTACAAAATATTCACCCAACAAAATGATAAGTGAAATACAACAATAAAGTAAAAACCTGCCTATAAAAGCAAAAACAACTCATTTAATTTTCACTTGTAGGTTTGGGAACTTATCCCTTCTCAAGGATAATTACATAGGACTCCAAACACTTAGATACAATGGATAGTAGAAGAAGACAAAAAAGTATAAACCTTGAATGGTATGTGGCTCAAAGTTGAATCTAGGGACCTTTGAGAGACCAAACCTTTTTGGTGCTTAGCAAAGACTTGTTTTTCCACTTGCATGGGGAGACTTGTGCAATTTTGTACACACTTTGCTTTATAGTTACCATAATGGAGCACTGTGCATTCAAAATTTAACACTTATCTATCTATGAAAACTTGATTTGCAAGATTAGTGTTGATATATATATGCATCAGGGTTATGGTTGATATCATTTATTTTTTTCCCCTTGTACAGATGAATGGCTTAGAATTTATGTTTTTTCATGGATAAATGTTTATATTATAGATGTTATATTATGCTCATGTTTTTATTTATTTTTATTTATGATGTATATGTTTGTGATGTATACAATATATGATCAATATGTATGGATGCATTAGATGTTTTATGAATATAATATGGTGAATTCACATGTTTTTCTTACTTTTATAGATATCATTTTTCTTTAAAATGGTCACTATTTTATATGTGTGAACCAGTGATGTTATCCTATTCTAAATGATGCAAAACAAGGTGCAAGAACAAAGGAAAACAACACTGACACCTCAATGATTAGCCTAGTTGAACTCAAAAAAAATAAAGATAAACACAAGTAAATTTTACCTTGTTAGAGTTGATCCTTTGGTTGGCCCTAGATTGTTGATTATGTGTGCTCCTTCAATGGAAAGACATGATGAAAATGGATGCAAAATGATCTATACAAGATGAGGATTCAAATGAGCAAAATAGGTAGTCTGATGGATGTAAGAGATGGCTACAATGGAATCTTGAAGATGTACAATAATGGAGGATGCAAGAGTTGGAGAGCTTGATTAAATGTTTGAGCTTGAATATTGTGAATGAGGGTGTGTTGTTGGGAGAATGCAAGTGTGTTGAATGAAAGTGATAATGAGAGAATGGAAGGAAATTCCTTTCATTTTATTGAGAGAAGCCCTATAAAGATGGACGGTTGAGATCTTGCCATCATGGGCAAGATGAAGGGTTGAGATCTTGCCACCATGGGAAAGATGGATAAGGACACATGAGGTGGAAAATGACATGTGATGGGAAGGTACTTGTAAGTACCTTGGAATAAGGATGATGTGACCTCTCAATGATCACATGGGGAAGAGGAGAATCTTGGATGAATAAAAGTGAATTAAAAATTCACATGATTGAGAGATCTTGTGGATAAGACAAGGTTCCCAAAAAGAGAGGTGAGAAGTACCTTGGATAAGACAAGGTCCTTAAAAATGTAAGTACTTACCCACATGTGACTGATGTGACAAGTCAAAGATTCTAGAAGACTTTGGCACATGTGAGGGATGTGACAAGTCAAAGGTTCTAGAATTTGCATGGGGAAGAGAAGATTCCTTGGAGGAATAAAAGTGAATTAAAAATTCACATGGGGAAGACAAAAAGGAATTAAAAATTCCTTGGGGGATGGGGAGAGTTGACCAAGGTACTGATTAAGCTTAACTGATCAGTAATTAGAAGATAATTAGTGGTTAAGGAAGATTAGAATCCAACTTGAAAAAGTTGGAGGATGTGACACATCCTAATCAAGGATTAGGCATGTGAACCTCCCTAATGAAGAGATTAGGAGGTTGATTAGAATTAAGGAAAATGATGTGACATGTGAGGAATTAAATAAATGTCATATTTATTTAATTCATTTGATGAAAAGAGGAGTAAAGGGTAAGGTATTTAATTATTTAACTAGATACCTTAAGGATTAGAAGAACTTTAGAGGTATTAATTAGATAATAGCAATATTACCTAATTAACATGAATAAGAGGATGTTCAGACGGAAAGGGGTAAATTTGGACAAATGTAAGTGTCCAAATTTAGGTGTCTACAATATGATATATAGTACTAATAATGTGGTTGATCTTTATAAGATGTTTGAATTTTTTTTGACCAACATCAGATTAATCACTAAGCTTCTAAGATTAATCAAGAGGGGATGGGGAGGTGAAGGGAACACTTTAACATTTTTTTTAAAGGATAAATATAATACTAGTCTAGATTGACCACTTTGATTAGTGTTAGACATCTACAAGAAATATTATTTATTACCACCTTCTAGAATTAGACTAAAAGATGGCCAACAAGGTCAAGCTTGGGGTAAAGGAAATAATCCTTAGTAAGGATTCCCTTAAAATAAAGATAAACTCTTTGGTGTTTCACCTATATTGTGTGTTTGTGTACACACTTAGCTTATTTATCTCCTTTCTTTTATTTAAAAAAAAATAGTCACCCTCATAGCTTTGATTTTCTTATCCATCTAAGAGTGTGGAAATTTTGCAATCTATCTTCTTTTTATCTTTTGATTGCTTTGTAGTTTTGATCCCCTTGACATAGAGATTAGGTAAGGTGAATAAGGGACTAGGTGTAACCACATGGGTATAAATTGGCTTCTCGGACTTGATCCTTGCTAAGAAAAATTGGGGAAATTTTCCTATTAACTTCTATATGGTGTTGTAGGATTGAAATTTTTTTGTGTTAGACTAAACAAAATGATAGCTAAGACTAGGATTAGTTTAAATATTAAATTTGATTCATTTTAATCGTGTGAATGTAAAGGATAAATAGCAGAGATGATTTAGGGAATATATGGCTTAGTAGAAGCAACATTTATTAGTAATTGAAAACTCCTAAAAAAATAGGAAAAGAGAAAACCACCAACAAATGAAAGGATGGAGTAAACAAAATGTAATGAATATTTTTTATTTTGAATATGTTTATGGTATTTATATAATTTTTTATTTTGATATTTTTTTTTCTTTTTGGTTTTTTAATATTTTTAAATATAATAATTTTTAAGAAAGAAGGCATTAATAGTTTCATTAAATTTGTCAGATCTTCCATCATGCACAAGAGGTAAGTACCATTTCTAATGTCTCCCTTAACTAGATACAAACCCATCTTATTCTATATAAACCTTTGTCCTTCATTGAATCTTTTGTCTATAAGATTACCTGCCTTGACTATAAGATATCTAACTTTCAAGGGTTAAGGAGACTCTTTCTTGTTATATTTTTGGCTTATGTAGGCCTAACAAATTAGGACTAGCGTCAAACCATCATGGGTCAAAATTTTGAGGAATAAAGTTTTGAATAGTGGATGCCATGCCATTAGGTTCTTTTCCTTGATGGTCTAAGGTCAACGTTGTAGAGACAAGATGACTATCCTTTTGATGGGGAAACATCCCAAATGTTAAAGTATCAACCATAAAATTACTTGGGGTATCCTACATTTGATGATGTGTGCTCAATGCAACATTAATTTCATGGAAATTTGGTCTTTTTTCAAGCTTGTTTTTGAAAAAGGCAAGTAAATTGCATCTATTTTCTTCAGGGAGGCTCACATTGTGTTAGGATTTTGATTCACAACCATCTTATCTTTTCCATGTGTTATAATGCTAATTGGTTGTGAGGATGTCATGTAAATAGTTTTTTGTTCGTGTATTGGTCATATTACTTGTTTTGTTAATTTTTATGGTCTACCAAAAGATTATAGGTTCTCATTATGCTTGTAGGAGGCACACATCCCCAACAAAGTCACTATTGAGACAAAAAACTTTGGAGGAGTTGGAATTTTGATCGAACCATTGGTAATTATGTTCTTTTGGTGCCTATTGATCCTAAAGCCCTAGGTGGAACCTAGAACCTACAACTTCAAGGTTTTGGTTCTAGGTCTACACCTAGTATTGCTTCTCACTCTATTATTATTTCTTGAGTCTCGTGCCTCAAGTAGAAATTGGAACCTATAACCTCAAGGTTCTTATTCTAGGTCTACACCTAGTCTCACTTCCCTCTTTGTTGTTCTTCCTCAAGCCTCAGGCCTCACATGGAACCTAGATACTAGATTCCAAGTGCACACTCACTCCTCTCATACCTTTGTTCTTTTCTAGATATTTGACCTTGGCTAGAACAAAGAACCTAATACATCAAGGTTTTGGTTCTAAGTCCACACCTGCTCCTACTCTCCTCCCTTTGTTCCTTCTTGGAATTTGGGCCCCAATAGGAACTTGGAACCTTAGGTGCATTTTTTTTCAAAATCACTTTAGGTGCCAAAGTTTAACTTCCAATTTTTTATTCCATCTATCACCATGAATGTTGGAAGCCTACCCACCTATTAGAGATCCATGCAATTTTCTTCATTTGATCCAAGTCACCCATTTTGGGTGGGATTCATCCTTAGCCGGGGATTTTCCATTGCTATAGTGTCATGAGTTAGGGTTTCATGTCCAATAGTGGTTAAGTGCATTTTTTGATCATTTTTCTAGGAGGTTGGTTATTGATGATTTTCAGATACATGTGTGGCTATCAATACTTTCTAGGGAACAAAATTTTCCAATCTAGATCACTCTGAATATGATCTTATGTTCTTCAAGGACATACACAAATGTTTTATGTGGTATATATATATGAATGTATCCATATATTCTTGTAGATCTTTAGGAGATTCTACTCAACCAAGGTTTCTCTTATCACACTTGTTGGTGTGATTGTAATGTGAAATTAGGGAATGCAATAGAATTCTAAATATTACAAGCCTTGTAATGGAATTTTGCATGTTTTAAAATAGATTTATGCAGTGTATTTGTGGATGATTAAGTATTTGTTGTACATTTATGTCATTATTCTAGTGTATATGAATGCATAGCTATTTTTTGTCTTTTTAATTTATTGTTCAATTTTATATCTTTGACTCTATACCCAATGAATAGGCATCAGTTTGGAACCATTTGACCAATCTCACACCTAAAAATTAAAAAAAAAAACATTAATCCAACCAATCCTTTTCCTCCCCCCATCCTCTATCCTCATCCCATCTCATAATCCCTTGTCATTGGTATCTAGCTATAGGCTACTCCCCACACAATCCAATGCCATCTATCTTATCATCATCACTTCCACTTCTCTTACACACCTTTTCAATCTCCTATCCTTTCTCATCATTCATCTATCCGTCTTGTCATCCTCCCACTTCATCTTTGCTGATTTGGATAACTATCCCATCCCTGAGCTTTATGTAGTCACCATCCTCTGATTCAATCTAATAGGTCTATCATATCCCATCGTGTCGGTCCAATCATTTTATCCCCTTATCTAGGGTTATCTCATCATCCTTTATCCATTGTTTGTCTTTGGTCCTTTTGTCGAACTACATTGCCCCTGTGCTTTCACGTAGGCAAGGTTGATCATTTGATCCACCCCCGAGGTTTCTTTATCACCTATCATCGGTCTTTCTACTTTGTCAGTTTGATCCTTTATTAGCTATCATCGGTCTTTCTTATTTTTCCATCCTGTCATCCATCGAAGTCTCCATCATGGTCTGTTGTCAGCCTTTTATCAAACTACGAGGGCTTTGCACTTTAACGTAGGCAAGGCTAATCTTTGATCGGCCCCCGAGCCCCTAGGTCGCTAGGATGTGTCAGTTTCCTATCTTATGCCATGTCTCGTGTGTCACGCCATTGAGCTATGCCCTTATCTAGTTGGTTCTTAACAAATGAGATCCATTTGTATCAGTAGATCCAATTAATTTTGAATATCCTGCACCATATCGATCTTTTAGTTTAGTATCCATCATCGGTCTCAACAGGATGCATCCTTCCTAACATACCTCATCAATCCCATCCATCCCCTTGATCCTATGGAAAAGGACGTTTGAAATTGATTGTAATCTGTTGATGCTTTTGGTTGTTGTTTATCATTTGAGCTCCCTATCATCACTTGTCATGGTCACCTTGATCCATCATATCATGGTGTGTTTTGACTAGTCAACATAGGGGTGTATCTTGATCTTTTCTTTGTTGTTGTCTTCTCAATTGTCCCACATAGTACCCACCAAGATCCCTGAGGTCTTGTGTTACGCTGGGGCATCCTTTTGTACTTGTGGTTATCCCAATACTTGACTTGACCAAGGTCATTGCAACTTTGGGGTGTTGGGATAAACTTCTTGTTGGATGTGTTTGTTTCATGCATTAAACACTAATCTTCCTTGGTCCTCTATACCTTGGTGTATCGTGTCTTCTGCTATAGCAAAAATCAGTGCTCCTAACGATGGAAAATTGCATTTAGATTGCATTTCATCTCCATCCTCTCATCTATCAAAATCCCCCCCACTCATTCATCCTTCATCACTCTCCCCTCCCATCATATACCCCTTGCATCATCTCCTTCATTTTGAGAGCACACCCATGTTCTCTTGAACCCACATGTCCTCTCGAGGGGGCATCCTTCATCCCTAATTTTCATCATTTTTTCCCTTCCTAGTCATTCCTTTGAATGACTGGGGCATCTTTCCCATTCTAACCATCTTCTTCTAGGTTCTATGTTTTAATATTCTTTGAAATGATGCTACTTTGTAACACCATCTCAAAGAGGGGAAAAATGTAGACACCTAAATTTGGACACTTAATTTATCCAAATTTATCCCCTTTCATCTAAGCATCCCCTTATTTGCATTAATTAAGTAATATCACTATTATTTAATTAATATCCTTAATTCTGCCAAATCCCTAAGGTATTTAATTAATAAATAAATACCTTATCTCTTTAATCCTCCTTTTTATCAAATTAATTAAATAAATATGACATTTATTTAATTCCTCATATGTCACATCCTCCATCATTTTTATCTAATCCTAATTATTCCCATAATCTCATCATTAGGGATGTGCACATGCCTAATCCTTGATTAGGATGTGTCACATCCTCCAACTTTTGCAAGTTGACCTCTAATTCCCCTTAACCACCTAACCTTCTTCTAATCATAATTAATTTATGGTTAAGATGTGCACACCCCTAATCATCATTAGGGTCACATCCTCCATAGTTTCCCACTTGCCTCTAATATGTTATTAATTTGTCTAATCAGGTACTTGCACAACCTTAATCACTTAATTAGGTCAACCTAATCCCCATGTCATTTATGGAATGTGTCATAAGTCAACCTTATTAAATGCTTTCTCCTTTTGGAGAAGGCACTTCATTCCCCATGTGAATTTTTAATTCACATTTAATCCCCCAATGCATTCCAAAGAATTTTAAATTCTTTCTCTCATTCCCATGTGGATATTTGAGGAATTTTTAATTCCTCACATGTCCTTTCACCCACATGGGGACAAGGACCTCCTTTATGAGATCTTTTTTCAATCCCAAGGTACTATGTAGTACCTCCATGTCATGTATTCTCCTTCCAACTCATGTACACATCATCCTTTTCAAGCCACTTCACATGCCACATGTCAAGATGTGAGGGCTTGTGAGTTCTCAACTCACCATAGCCCTACATCTTGGCTTTGTTGGCTTAATCCCAACCATCCATTTCCCTAGAGAATTCAAAATTCTCTATAAATACCCCCTTTTTTCTCTCATTTTGGGAGGAAATCATTATGCTAGCCAAACTCTTGCAAATTTTTCTCTTGAGCCATACTTAGCCAAATACTTGCATTTGCATCCATTATCACCTATTTTCCACTCATCTTGCATTCATCTTGCATCTCTTGCTATCAAAGGAGCATACACTATATCAAAGATCGAAGGGCCAACCAAATGACAACTCAACAAGGTAAAAGGTTCCATTTTGTTTTGTTAAGTTAATCATATGCCCAATCTTGAGGTGTAGAGTGTTTATATTTGTTGTTTGCACTCTTTTGTTTTTTGTTCATTTTCTAACACGTATTTTTTCCCGTTCACACAAATATTCAAAAATTAATGATTGGGATCCCCTACCTAGTATCTAATTCTAACCCATGCATCCATTCCAATATCCAAAGCTCCTATTTATCCAAATGCATACTAGTAGCAACATGCCAAATCTAACTAAATCTAGCCAAGAAACCAACACACATTCAAAAGACACCCATATCATTCATTCTCAATTTTTTGTAAAATCCAAACCTTAGTTTTAAATCATCATCATTGGGATATATGTTTTCCCAATCCTTGTGGTGTTCTTAGAATATATTATTCCCACACTGATAATTATATTATCATCATCAAATCAAACAATAATTATCTTTTAGCTCAATCAAGGGAAAAATATTATGTGTTTATCTTTTATCATTTTTGCATGCTTTCTTGTGTGTTTCATTTGTCACTTGTATGTGTGAGTCAATCCTTGGGTCACATCATTACCAAATTCATCATTATCTTCCATATCATGGTGCATCAAGTCATCCCTCTCCTTGTATTTCAATCCCACATGCACATGGCAATTTGTTACATCTTACCACTAGCCCACCAAATATTTATATTTATCTTCTTTGAAATAAAAAATATATTTCTATTGCAACATCATCATAAAGAGGGGAAAAATGTAGACACCTAAAATAAATCATGTTCAACACATCTAATATTGCCACTTTCGCCACTTTTGACACCCTTAACATCCTATTCATAACCACACTTTCATAATCTAAATTATTCATTTGATTATCCAACTTATCCTTTAACATTCCCTCCATCATCACATAAATTAAATAAACCATATATTTATATATATTAAACTAACAACTCACATCTAATCCCCCTAACTAATTAAATGATCTAATTATTTGATTAATTAGCCTAATTCTCTAAATGCTAGTTTAATCCCCCAGTAATAGGGCAATCATGTCACATTCATAATTTAAAATTTACATAAATTCAAATCATTAATTCAAATTCAAATTAGCACTCAATCCTAACCATAAAATCAACTAAAGAAATATGAGTCACTCATCTGAACCAACTCTGGATACTTAAAAATGACTAACACATTTTGTCTTTGTAGACATCTAAATTTGATTGCTCCCATACGATCAAATTCACCTCTTTATTCATCCATTCTGTCAATATTAATTAATTTAATTAATATTACACTTTCTACCTAAAGTCCTTAAAGTGTTTAATTTAACATTTAAATGCTTTACCTTACATATTTTTCCTCTCTAAATTAAATAAATACATCAATTTATTTAATTTAGTCATTTAACCTTTTTGAATAAAATCAATTTTAAATTCTTCATTTTTCTCTCCTTGTCACATCCTCCATAATCCCTTTCTAATCTGGATTAATTTAATTAATTCATGATTAGGATGTGCATCCTCTTAATCAAGGATTAATGTCACATCCTCTTACATTTGCCACTTGCTTCTAATCTTTAATTAACTTATCCTAATCACGTATTTGCACAACCTTAATCAAAGTCATTAGCCACATTTAGCATCCATTTTTAGTCAACCTTTCCATTTACCTTTCTTAGCATTGACCCTCTTTCCCATGTGAATTTTTAATTCACATTTTATCCTTCCAAGGCTTACCTTATCCCCATGCAACTTCTAGAACATTTGACTTGTCACCTCACTCACATGTGACAAATTCCCACATTTTTGGAAACCCTCTCTTATCCACTAGATTCTCCAAAGTATGTGAATTTTTAATTCACATTTATTTCTCCAACCACTTTCTCATTTCCCATGGAGATTTTTGAGGAATTCCAAAATTTCTCAAATGTCACTTTCATCCTCACTTGGGGACAAGAAGTTCCTTTTTGAGGAAATTTTCACCCCCCAAGGTACTTGTCCTTCCTCCACATCATGTACCTCCATTCCACCTCACTTCCACATCATCTTATCCTAGGCCATCTCACATTCCACATGTCAAGATGTGAGGGCTTGTGAGTCCTCAACTCACCATATCCCTACATCTTGACCTTGGTGGCTCAATCTCAACCATTAAATTCTCTAGAGAATTCAAAATTCTCTATAAATACCCCCTCTTCTAAGACATTTTTCAACACTTAGTCTTTTTTACACCCACATGCTGTCATTTTGAGCACTTAATTCACAAGCATTTCCTCTCACTTAGTTAAGTCATTCTAGCCATTAGCATTGCATTCCATCACACATTGCTCATCTTGCATAGCCATCCAAGGAGCACACAAGGATCTTAAACATCAAGGGCCAACCAAGGGATTCATCAACATGGAGAAGGTATAAGCAATTGCATTGTCTCATCTATTTTCTTTGTGTTTGTAACAACCCTCTTCTTAATACTCAAGCAAACTCAAGAATTTACAAGAAGGTAAATAAACTTAGTAAACATGAGAGATAAAAAAAAAAAAATTAAATCATTTGCATAAGCACAAGAATAAAGTATAACTTTTCCAGATAAAATTCAAACTTGAATTCACATGTAATCATAACTAGAATCAAGATAAATCCTTACAATATTCATTCAATATCACATGAGATAAACTTAGCATAAAGAATAGTTTTACCTCATAGGTTTAGACTATTGTAAGCCAGAACTTGGGGTTCACTACATCTGGAATGTTGATCTCTATCTTCACACGCCTCAGAGAGTCTAATACTACAGAGGGAGAGCATCATCCGAGTGCTTTTCTTCCAACCACGGACTCAAGTGGTCCCCCGCACGCTTCCTAACTGGAAGTGACCCGACCCTTCTCGAAGATTATAGATATAAGGAACGGTCAAGTTTCTCCATCTGAGTCATAGTGATGTTTCCTACAAAACTCAATTGACTGTACAACTCTAGATCCCTTCTAGCTAAGTATGATCATTCTGATGGGTCATGCCATCTAGACACAACCTCTGAATCGTCAAAAAACTATCACATTTTGTAGTTTTATTTACTCTATTAGTACTCTAGACACAAACTAGTCTGTATAGAAAATCCATTCTAGCCAATCTGACTTAGAACTAATCCTTAATCTAGGATATTCATGTAATGTAAAGAATTAGGTATTTCAACCTTTTAAAAGTCCCTTATTGCATTCTTGCAATATCTAGGGTTTATGACTTCCTGTCATTTGCTCTCAAGATTCAATACCCAACATCTTTGATGCATTAATTTGAGTTTTGACATTATCATAGAATTTCTTAAGGTGTTATAAAGGCTTCCTGTCTTACTCTATGGTTTTCTCAACCTTTCACTGTCAATCAATATATATATGTACAATGTCATATCTGACATAAGAGTTATAGACTCCCTACATCCTCCTTGTTTCAATACTAGGGTTTAGCTTCTCTAACCCAACACATGGAAATATCAACATCCTTGATTTTCCAAGGGTAATATCATAAGTGTAACAAATCATAAGTACCAAATGCTTTTAGTCTTTCCTAGACCACTTGGCATTGTTTGAGTTAAATTATACATACATGAACAAACATAGTTTTCAAGGTATACCCTCACCAATATAATATCAAGAGAATACTAACATATCATATCAATGATCTTCATCTAAGTTAATCTTTCAAGCCTTAGAAAGGTTTGACTTATAAAAGATAATGATCTATTTTCGACCCTTGGTCTATTTGAGTCTACTGACTTTCTACATAGGTTAAGTTATGAACTCATACATAACTTCCTTTATTACTTAAACCTTTATCGATCTTAGTAGTTTACCTCCATCATATTGAATTGAGTTTATCGTTGCATTGCCCAGTTTATTCTCTCTCCTGAGACAACTTAGCACAAGTACTAATGGTTAATAGAAAGGCTATCTAAATCTCCACATCCTTGGATCACCTATTCTCCTAGATTTGTTTTACAAAAATGTCGTGTAAAACTCAGTTTCGTAAAAGGAAATCTATATCCATAGTGCAACATTGTCGCTTCAATATCAAAAGGATATTATCATCACTGAAACCTCCATTCCAAATAAATAGTAGAGATATGCTTCTAAAAGAAAAAGAATACATCTATTAAATTATCGTAGTCTTCACCCTAGATATTCCATTTATCCTTATACTTCTCTTTTAAGGAAATACTAATTTGGTCTTTCCATTCTCTAGAACTTGTACCGTTTTCCTTTTTAGGATGCATGTTCAAAAAGCTAATTAAAGATTACATAGATTCATCCTTTCTTTCTTGTAATAAAAAATTGTTAGATATACATCCATAATAAACTCTTTATTTGCAAGCCCGTAAAATAAGTTAAGGATAGAGAAAATCATGCCTGTATAACGGTGCTATTCTTCACTCCTTACCAGCGATGCTTCTCCAAGCTTTTGGAAACAAAAAGATTTATAATCTCTTCTAATCCTTCTTCGGAGCAATCAAGGTCTGAACTTTTGTAGAAATCTCTTAGCACCTTAGGTTCTAGCCACTATTGGAATTTCTACAAAAAATCATAGATCTAGCACGTCGCTTCCCATTTATCTATAAAGGAGTTGTCACCCTATGGTTGAAGAAATGTTCTCAAAGTCATATGTTTTCCCTTATTTCAGTAATTGTGTTTGTTCTGGCAGTCTCAAAAACCTTTATTCATTTTATGCATATCCTTCAGTCCTTGCATTCCATATGGTTACATCTCTTCGAGGTAATAAAAATTATTCTTGTTTTATCTATGCTTCTGCCTTCTGCATGTATGTCTTTTTGCGTCGTTATTGAATAGCAACTCCCTATTCTATGTCGCGACCTTCACTCGTCACTGCATGAGCTTGAGAATAGTTTCCTCTCATGAAAACTCCAATTCCCTTGAAATACACCCTTACTCTAATGCTATTGCGCATTCTGTAGATTGAATAACTGAAGCATTATCAGACTTCTATACATCAATATCCTGGCTCCACTAAGAAAGGTTGAATGAATGGGATCTGCCATCCCTGTGACCAAAACTCCCACTTTTAAACCTTTCACAGATCCATGTATGAGCATTGGAACCATTTCCCCCCGATATTCAACTGCTCTCCCTTTAGTTATCTTCCTCCTCCCACTCTTTCTATGCAAGAATCCCTTATGGAAACCACTATCCAGGTAATTTAAGAAGAAATCATTCTTAAAGCGGTTAGAGGCTCGAAGCCTATATGGTAGAGCCACGGTTTTTCCATGTGGATTACATTTGAATTTCCAAGCTAGAGACTTATGCCCCTTCCTAAAGTTACCACGCTCCTAGCATTCCCGAAAGCTAGCAGCTGATTACCAACGCAGTTGAGTGCGTGAGAGTGATGTTTCAGCACCCCCAAATATAGTTCTTTCGGTCGTTCCCATAACTACCCATTTCTTTTGTTATAAAACAGTTAGGAAACGGTTGCCAAGAATTGGTTAATCCGTTCCTGTCGTCATCCCTTTCATATCAATGTGGTCTTAAACTTTTATCTTCCACCTGCATAATAACATGGATTTTCCACAATTGCGGAACCCAAATTCCTTCCATAATATACCCACGCCATCATTGGATAAACATAAGTGCGATCTAATCTGGGCCCCCAAAAGAATTGAAAACAAAAGCTAGAATTCGCTGGAAGCCTTTCGTCGATATTGGCGTAAGGTATTAACTATATATATAATTATCACCTCATAATGCTACGTCGTGGCCTAAGGGGTTTGCATAAGGCATATAAACTTATGCAAACCACATAAACATGAAAGTTAGAGGATTCTAAGAGTTGAACAATCTCTACAAAGTAATTTTTTCTTCTTTAAATAAAAGTTGGGTTCTATCGTTTAACCCTCGACTTATGTTGTTCGACATAGGTTGTTACATCGTCTAACTAGCTTATTCATCAAAATGTACAAATTCAACAATGATCATAAATGATCAATGTCCACATTAAATATCATAATGAGAGTCATTAAGTAAAATCATTTAAAGATTGAACGCATATAAATGACAATCATTCAGAAATTAAGATTTGGTAACACAATCTTACACAATCGATGACATTGATCCTTTTGTCGTCTCTCGGGCATATTCACCCCATAAAAATGAACTCAAGGATGATCATCATAATGACTTCCTTTTGCAAGGAATCGAGCTATAATATTAGTTCATCAACTTACTAAGCCAATTCAAACTATTATAAAGAATATAGACAATAAGGAACAACCAATTACGCAATTGAGGTCACAACATAAACTCATTTATGACATAAGAAGTGACATGTTCGACAAAAAGTATTCTCACTCGCAAAACAACTAATGTACAACCTTGACAACGTCACTATCCCCAAAATGACTAGGTTGACGTCAAACAACTTGAAAAAGATTTTAAATGACATCAACAACTTGTCAAGTCAAGAAATAAACTTAGACCAAAAGGGTCGAGTATCACTTACCCTGATCAACTAGGCTCACCATTTTTGCATCAACTCTAGACCTAAGATGGCGACAACCTATTCTATTCCTTGTATCTATATCCTTCTCTCTGATGATGTTCTCCCTCCCTTTCTCGAAGGGGCGAAAACTTGTTCCCTGAATGCAGCTTGCAAACACCAACTCGAGATTAATGTATCATTAATCATTTCATAATCCTTATGAAATCATCACATTTTGACAACTTTTAAACACATGTCAATTTTAGTCAAATAAACCTAACTCATGAAAACATTGATTTTTCTAGCCATTTTAACTAAATGGCCAATCATTGAAACATGCATAATCATCTACTAATTACTTCAAAGTAAAAAGTAAAACATAGTTAAAGTTAGGGGTGTAACATATCTCCCCCCATAAGAGTCATCGTCCTCTATGATCCAATGCATCTGAAACCTTAATATGATAAAAAAAAAATTGGTTATCCTGCAAAAATCAATAACAATTTAGAAAATCTTGATATAAAATCATGGTAAACTTTCCATTTCATATTACCCTCTTGATACTGGTCCCATTGGACCTTGCATTGAAGAAGCTTGATCATGACCACTCCCTAGTCATGTTCCTGTAAAACATTCTCAGAATATAATTATCATTTGTTATATACTTTCCAAATATAATTCTTAAAAAGAATTATACCTCCTAGTAATAGTTGATAATAGAATGATTATGTAAACAATCAAATTGGTAACTTCGGGAATTTTGAAGAGTCCTTTATATCTAGGAATTGGTTAGGAATACATTCCTTATTTTATGAAACTTTCCTTCTCTAGCCAAGAATTGTGTTAGTGCACGATTGGCATTTACATAACTTTTCTATCTAACATTGGCTTCCACCAATCTTTTTGATTGGTTTGATTTTTTATCCATTTCTGACAACATTTCTAGACTAATGCTAATCCTATCTTCTAGGAGTTTGGCATCTTTTCTGTCCAATGTTTCAAATGGGGTCATCCTCATAGCAAAATTATAGAAATTACTGCCACAAACTCTATAATAGATGGATACTCTTTCTACTGGAAGCAATCAACTACTCTTACATAGGTTTACCAAGAGAATGATACCTAAGGTGAATAACTTTGAAATAAGTAAAGTGTCAGTATACATCAAGTAAGATACAAGGAGTAACATCAATCTTCACCTTTTTGGCTGAAAAGATTATTCATTAAGTACCAATTTCATTATTTCATGCATCATTATATAAGTTGATAATCATAATTCCTTTTTTGGTTCAACTGTCCTCCAAGACTTGACATGCCACTGAAAAGAGGGGAAGCATCACCTGGCTATTTTTCCTTCCAACCACAGACTTAAGCGGTTCCTCCACACACTTCCTAATTGGAAGCAGTCCTACCTTTCGATGAAAGGTTGTGTTGAAAACCCTCACAGATGTCATCTGAGCTCTGGTGTGTACCCCCACTTAACCAACTTTGTCGCACTACTAAGGATACCGTCCTACTAAGTATGACAACTCTGGTTAGCTAAGTGTCTAGAGTACTATGAACTGACGAGTGCACGTCGTGGCAATGACACTCACTATGGCCATAGTTTTATATACATACGCTTTGCAATCCACGTAGTAATGGTTCACCACCCTGCTCGACTTGGATAGACTATTCACTTGGGCTTATTGAACTACCTGTCCACCCACATACCATAACACAAGGTTCCAAAAGTGATATCTGCATAAGACCTCCTTCAGATAACTTACATATCAATTATATAACCCTAAAAGGGTTCGGAACCAATTCCTTTCCATTCAAGATTTCTTTCATCTGTAAAGCTAGACATATCTGGTGCTTTGTTACAATTTGCTCCCTTACACAATTCCATCAGAGGCCCACCCAGGACATGATAGAGAAGAACATTAAATTGAACATAGTGAACAACCAAAAGTTCTTGTATAGCCACCACAAAACTCAACTCAACATCAAAATATAAGCAGTTTTTTTTTTTTTAGTTTCAACAATAAATCAAAGAATGAACTCTTTTCCAACAATAAATCAAATCTTGACCAACTGGTCATAAAATAAACTATCTTCAAAATTTGGTGGCTAGACCATTTCAAAATAAAGAATAAAACAATGGCAATCCTTGCCAGTATTAAATAGGAATTTTACCAAAAATCCAAGTGTCAAAATCCAGAAGAACATTGTTAATGCACTGCATGACTTGACTAAGTCACTACAAGGGAGTAGATTGCTACACTGTATTCAGATTTTCCAAAAGCTTACAGAGGTGTAGAGATTGCGTTACAAGCGCATGACCAATAAGTCCCTTAAGACTTCCATTATGCCCAAAATTTTGCAAATAAAGGGGTTATATCATATTCACCAATAAGGTTGTACTTTCTAGCTCTACCAAAAAGGCAAGTACTTAGTTCTCAACCTTTAATGATCCATTTATTCCATTTGGCTCATTCTATGCCATCTATAAGTTAGACTAGAACCATCTTTGCTAGGTGTAGTTGATATAGTTTCAAGGGTTTACAACACTCACATGCCCCTGCACCTAGTTAATTACTTTTGGATCTTCCCATCCTTGAGTTCTTTAGAAATAATATTGATCTTGAATTCATACAAACATTGATCTACCTGAGTTCTTAGTCTGATTAGTAATTGACCAAAGTTCTACCTTTGTAGTCAAAGTCTCAAAGTCTTTTCAATACGCAACCTTAACAGAATGGTTTTACTCTTAGAGTTTTAACTCCTCATTTGGCTTTCTCTTAGCCATTGACTTCGGTAAGTCCTGGGAAGATATTCTTTCAAAAAGTTTCTGTGGTTTTTCTCTATGCCCTTATGGCATCAAACCAACTCTAACATCAGCTAATATGCTAAATGTTTAAAATGATTTTTCTCGTAATGAGCTCATAGGTCCATGTGTTGAACCTGGTTAGCTCTCATACCATATGTAACAACACTCTTCTTAATACTCAAGCAAACTCAAGAATTTACAAGAAGGTAAATAAACTTAGTAAACATGAGAGATAAAAAAAAAAAAATTAAATCATTTGCATAAGCACAAGAATAAAGTATAACTTTTCCAGATAAAATTCAAACTTGAATTCACATGTAATCATAACTAGAATCAAGATAAATCCTTACAATATTCATTCAATATCACATGAGATACACTTAAGATAAAGAATAGTTTTACCTCATAGGTTTAGACTGTTGTAAGCCAGAACTTGGGGTTCACTACATCTGGAATGTTGATCTCTATCTTCACATGCCTCAGAGAGTCTACTACTATAGAGGGAGAGCATCAACTGAGTGCTTTTCCTCCAACCACGGACTCAAGTGGTCCCCTGCGCACTTCCTAACTGGAAGTGACCCGGCCCTTCTCGAAGAGTATAGATATAAGGAACTGTCAAGTTTCTCCATCTGAGTCCTAGTGATGTTTTCTACAAAACTCAATCGACCGTACAACTCTAGATCCCTTCTAGCTAAGTATGATCATTTTGATGGGTCATGCCATCTAGACACAGCCTCTGAATCGTCACAAAACTATCACATTTTGCAATTTTATTTACTCTATTGGTACTCTAGACACAAACTAGTCTGTATAGAAAATCCATTCTAGCCAATCTGACTTAGAACTAATCCTTAATCTAGGATATTCATGTAATGTAAAGAATTAGGTATTTCAACCTTTTAAAAGTCCCTTATTGCATTCTTGCAATATCTAGGGTTTATGACTTCCTGTCATTTGCTCTCAAGATTCAATACCCAACATCTTTGATGCATTAATTTGAGTTTTGACATTATCATAGAATCTCTTAAGGTGTTATAAAGACTTCCTGTCTTACTCTATGGTTTTCTCAACCTTTCACTGTCAATCAATATATATATGTACAATGTCATATCCGACATAAGAGTTATAGACTCCCTACATCCTCCTTGTTTCAATACTAGGGTTTAGCTTCTCTAACCCAACACATGGAAATATCAACATCCTTGATTTTCCAAGGGTAATATCATAAGTGTAACAAATCATAAGTACCAAATGCTTTTAGTCTTTCCTAGACCACTTGGCATTGTTTGAGTTCAACTATACGTACATGAACAAACATAGTTTTCAAGGTATACCCTCACCAATATAATATCAAGAGAATACTAACATATCATATCAATGATCTTCATCTAAGTTAATCATTCAAGCCTTAAAAAGGTTTGACTTATAAAAGATAATGATCTATTTTCGACCCTTGGTCTATTTGAGTCTACTGACTTTCTACATAGGTTAAGTTATGAACTCATACATAACTTCCTTTATTACTTAAACCTTTATCGATCTTAGTAGTTTACCTCCATCATATTGAATTGAGTTTATCGTTGCATTGCCTAGTTTATTCTCTCTCCTGAGACAACTTAGCACAAGTACTAATGGTTAATAGAAAGGCTATCTAAATTTCCACATCCTTGGATCACCTATTCTCCTGGATTTGTTTTACAAAAATGTCGTGTAAAACTCAGTTTCGTAAAAGGAAATCTATATCCATAATGCAACATTGTCGCTTCAATATCAAAAGGATATTATCATCACTGAAACCTCCATTCCAAATAAATAGTAGAGATATGCTTCTAAGAGAAAAAGAATACATCTATTAAATTATCGTAGTCTTCACCCTAGATATTCCATTTATCCTTATACTTCTCTTTTAAGGAAATACTGATTTGGTCTTTCCATTCTCTAGAACTTGTACCGTTTTCCTTTTTAGGATGCATGTTCAAAAAGCTAATTAAAGATTACATAGATTCATCCTTTCTTTCTTGTAATAAAAAATTGTTAGATATACATCCATAATAAACTCTTTATTTGCAAGCCCGTAAAATAAGTTAAGGATAGAGAAAATCATGCCTGTATAACGGTGATATTCTTCACTCCTTACTAGCGATGTTTCTCCAAGCTTTTGGAAACAAAAAGATTTATAATCTCTTCTAATCCTTCTTCGGAGCAATCAAGGTCTGAACTTTTGTAGAAATCTCTTAGCACCTTAGGTTCTAGCCACTATTGGAATTTCTACAAAAAATCATAGATCTAGCACGTCGCTTCCCATTTATCTATAAAGGAGTTGTCACCCTATGGTTGAAGAAATGTTCTCAAAGTCATAAGTTTTCCCTTATTTCAGTAATTGTGTTTGTTCTGGCAGTCTCAAAAACCTTTATTCATTTTATGCATATCCTTCAGTCCTTGCATTCCATATGGTTACATCTCTTCGAGGTAATAAAAATTATTCTTGTTTTATCTATGCCTCCGCCTTCTGCATGTATGTCTTTTTGCGTCGTTATTGAATAGCAACTCCCTATTCTATGTCGCGACCTTCACTCGTCACTGCATGAGCTTGAGAATAGTTTCCTCTCATGAAAACTCCAATTCCCTTGAAAGACACCCTTACTCTAATGCTATCGCGCATTCTGTAGATTTAACAACTGAAGCATTATCGGACTTCTATACATCAATATCCTGGCTCCACTAAGAAAGGTTGAATGAATGGGATCTGCCATCCCTGTGACCAAAACTCCCACTTTTAAACCTTTCACAGATCCATGTATGAGCATTGGAACCATTTCCCCCCGATATTCAACTGCTCTCCCTTTAGTTATCTTCCTCCTCCCACTCTTTCTATGCAAGAATCCCTTATGGAAACCACTATCCAGGTAATTTAAGAAGAAATAATTCTTAAAGCGGTTAGAGGCTCGAAGCCTATATGGTAGAGCCACAGTTTTTCTACGTGGATTACATTTGAATTTCCAAGCTAGAGACTTATGCCCCTTCCTAAAGTTACCACGCTCCTGGCGTTCCCCAAAGCTAGCGGCTGATTACCAACACAATTGAGTGCATGAGAGTGATGTTTCAGCCCCCCCCCCCCAAAGATAGTTCTTCCGGTCATTCCCATAACTATCCATTTCTTTTGTTATAAAACAGTTAGGAAATGGTTACCAAGAATTGGTTAATCCGTTCCTGTCATCATCCCTTTCATATCAACGTGGTCTTAAACTTTTATCTTCCACCTACATAATAACGTGGATTTGCCACAATTGCAGAACCAAAAGTCCTTCCATAATATACCCACACCATCATTGGATAAACATAAGTGTGATCTAATCTGGGCCCCCAAAAGAATTGAAAACAAAAGCCAGAATTCATTGGAAGCCTTTCGTCAATATTAGCGTAAGGTATTAACTATATATATAATTATCACCTCATAATGCTACGTCGTGGACTAAGGGGTTTGCATAAGGCATATAAACTTATGCAAAACACATAAACATGAAAGTTAGAGGATTCTAAGAGTTGAACAATCTCTACAAAGTAATTTGTTCTTCTTTAAATAAAAGTTGGGTTCTATCATTTAACCCTCGACTTATGTTGTTCGACATAGGTTGTTACATTGTCTAACTAGCTTATGCGTCAAAATGTACGAATTCAACAATGATCATAAATGATCAATGTCCACATTAAATATCATAATGAGAGTCATTAAGTAAAATCATTTAAAGATTGAATGCATATAAATGACAATCATTCAGAAATTAAGAGTTGGTAACACAATCTTACACAATCGACGACATTGATCCTTTTGTCGTCTCTCGGGCATATTCACCCCATAAAAATGAACTCAAGGATGATCATCATAATGAATTCCTTTTGCAAGGAATCGAGCTATAATATTAGTTCATCAACTTACTAAGCCAATTCAAACTATTATAAAGAATATAGACAATAAGGAACAACCAATTACGCAATTGAGGTCACAACATAAACTCATTTACGACATAAGAAGTGACATGTTTGACAGAAATTATTCTCACTCGCAAAACAACTAATGTACAACCTTGACGACGTCACTATCCCCAAAATGACTAGGTTGACGTCAAACAACTTGAAAAAGATTTTAAATGACATCAACAACTTGTCGAGTTGAGAAATAAACTTAGACCAAAAGGGTCGAGTATCACTTACCCTAATCAACTAGGCTCACCATTTTTGCATCAACTCTAGACCTAAGATGGTGACAACCTGTTCTATTCCTTGTATCTATATCCTTCTCTCTGATGATGCTCTCCCTCCCTTTCTCAGAGGGGCAAAAACTTGTTCCCTGAATGTAGCTTGCAAACACCAACTCGAGATTAATGTATCATTAATCATTTCATAATCCTTATGAAATCATCACATTTTGACAACTTTTAAAGACATGTCAATTTTAGTCAAATAAACCTAACTCATGAAAACATTGATTTTTCTAGCCATTTTAACTAAACGGCCAATCATTGAAACATGCATAATCATCTACTAATTATTTCAAAGTAAAAAGTAAAACATAGTTAAAGTTAGGGGTGTAACAGTGTTAACAATTCCTTAGGCTAATCTTTGAGGTGTCTTTTGTGTTTTTCCTTATTGCATAATAGTTGTTTTGCATCTTTAGAATAGGATAAAACATTTAGGATCACAGTCTCATCACCTCATCATTTTTTGTTGATTCCCCTATCAATATTAATTAAATAATTTGTATTATTTAGTTAATCTAAAATGTGTCATTTATCAATTTTCTCTCATCCACATTAATTAAATATTTTTTAATTATTTAATTAAGTTATTCATTAATTCTTCTTATCCACCATAATTAAATAATTATGTAATTAATTCATAAAACTTTCCTCTCAACATTAACTAAATAATTTTTACTTATTTAATTATCTAACATTTCCTCCACAATTAAATAAATTAATGTAAGTTTCTATAATTGCTTTTTCTATTTTTAATTCCTTTAAATACATAAAATTAATATTTTATTTTATTTTGTGGGAGGTAAGGTGGGCATCCCTCCAAGCTGGTGGAGGGGTGGTGGCATTTGTTGCCATGGTGGCAGGATTGGTGACTAGGTGGTTTGAGTTGGAATTTCATCATGGCAAGTGACGGTACTGGGAAGTCTTATCACAGTTGTACGGAGGTTAGCTAGAGGCAGCTTTGGCACCCATACCAATGCTTAGAGTTGAGTGCATAAATCACCTGAGGGATTTACTCCTCATGGAAAGGACATCTTGCACGTTTGGTGGTGTACCATTTTCTTTGGGTGGCACAACCTTGTGAATGGAGTTAATATTTATTGATGGTTTGTGTCAAGGTTTGTTTAACTTTTTTTTTGTTGGTGTGGGTGGTGGCTATTAGCTTCCTTCCTTCCTTTCTTTTGGGTGCGAGCAGTGCAGGGTTGTCAATGGTGAAGTGTTCAAAATTCGTAATTAAAGTCTCAGTGGATGGCTTGGCGAGGTTTGGGGTGCATAATCCAATTTCTTTGTGGTCGAAGGCACGACAGAATTCCTTCAGGGAGATTACAGATCAAAGGTTGAAGTGTATTATGCTCAACAATGATCCCTTGGTTGTCCTGGTCGTCAAGATGATTTTGGGCTTTGGTCATTTGGAAAGCAAGGAATATGGGAAGGATAATTTGCATGTTTCTTCATGCTTTATGGCTTCTCTCCTTGATAACAAAGTTTTCAAGGCAAAGGCAAAGGTGCTATTAGTAAAGATGTTTAGGAAAGATTTGGTGGAAGGGGTGGATGAGGTTCTTAGAGCAGTGATTGAAGGCAAGGGTTGCCCGAGGCCTTGTGATTTGGAGTTGCTTTGGTGCCCGAACGAAACTATGAAGATTTATCTCCTAGATTTGTTCGGTCCAGCCCTCATGAGGCATCAGATGATAGTGGCAGTGGCTGTGGAGTTTCTGAAGAAATTTTTCAAGTTGTTGGCGGTCGGTGGTGTTGAATGGGAAAAGGATCTCGAGGCCTTTGCAAAGGCTAATGTTTTTCTATAAGGTTGGCTTTGGTTCGTGGTTTTTTATGGTCTGTGTGGGGCTAGTTTTTAGTTTTTTTTGTTGTGTGGGTGGTGCTCTGTTCGCATCTTCGCCATTAAAATGGCCATTTTTTCTCTATTTTAATTTTGGTTAGTGGTATCTGTGGGCCTAGTAGGGTTGGGAGTTTCTTTGTAGTTTGATCTCCCGTGGATGAATTTTGTTGGATTGGTGGTTCTTGAGCTATAATTTGGTGGTGGAAATCTAAAATCCCTGCTTAGTAGACGTTTGTAATTTTGTTAATATTAATAATAATATACTCTTCTTGTATATCAAAATATATATATAGTTTTATTTTATAATCTTTTCCTCATGCACATGAATTAAATAAATGTATTGATTTAATTCCTATTAATATTCTTCTATCCATCAGTTAAGTGAGTCAACTAAAAAATCACATCAGTTCGCTCAAAATCACTCACTCTCACTCATCCATGCAGTCAGTTCACTCATCCATGTAGCAAATCCACTCATCCATGCAATCATTTGACTCACCAATCAAGCCCTTCACAAGGACACATGTCACTTGCACATTCCTCATGTCTTCTCAATCAGTCTCATCCATTGATTCTTTTAATCATCCTCTATTGTTGATCAATGTTAGGTAAAATTTGTAAATAAACCATCGTCCAACCTATCAAGGATAAAATTCACACTATTATCACATCCATTTTTTTTATCATAGGTTACACAAAAAATTAGAGCAATTCATTTATCATACTATTGAAGCATATACAAATTCAATGGAGAAAGGGGAAGCTTTTGTGGAGGTAATATTATTTTGTTATTTAATTTGATTTGATTGTGTTCACACTCTATTAGAAGTGACTATTGAATGTGGAATAGGTATTGTCCTTATTTTTGAATTTATATATTTCATCACACACACCAACCACATTCAATCTAAATTTAAACTAATTTTTAATCTCCACTATTCATCTCATCTAGGCAATCGTATCCTTCCATATTCCAACCACTAGCATTTAATCCCTTCTCCCTCCAATATTCAAATTTGAATATCGTCTCAAGTAATCCTATCTATCCATCTTAAGACAATCTTAACCATCCATTTATCCTCATTAAAACTATAAATCAAACCAATCCCCAAGTCATTCAAAAGGAAGGAGATAGGATGCAACAAAGTTATGATACCAAATTATTGAGTAAAATCCATCAAACATCACTTGTATCAATCACCTATGGTCATCAAAGGTTTGGTAATGGCAAGGGCTTATTGCTTTTATAATTTTCTTACACCTTGTTAACTCTAACCTGAAGTACATGATAGTATAAGATAGGATTATCATTGTTTTATGTTGTTACCTATTTTTTTAGCCCTGTATTTTAGTGTTCACAATAATAATATATTACTTAATGATAGTTATAAAATGCTTGATCAATATATGCTTTAAAAAAATATTTAATGGGAACTAATAGACAAAGTGTAAGCAGATTATAAATCAACAAACTTTGAAGCATGTCATCCATAGATTATTGAATCTCAGTAAATTTCCTATAAGCTTTTAGTTTAAACAAAGGAAATGAAGTAGTAGTAACTTGATTCACATTTTCTTTCATATCAATACCCTTGAAAAAGCATTAGACTTTTGAAACTTAGAAGGGTAATAAGATTGAGATGATAATGAACCATATTTCAAAGTATTTGATGCTACAACTTTAACCTTAAGATTCTTGAAATGGATGCACATATATTTAAAATATGGAAAGCTAATTAAGTGCACATTATTTTTTATCAACATAATTAATCCCTCAAGAAGCATGATTTATGACTCATCATGTCATGAAATTGGTGTTTTAATTTTCCACAAAAAAAAATAAAAAATTGAATAATATAGTAATTAATAGGCACATTGTTCTATTGTTTGCATCTAATAAGGTCATTAATAGTAGTTTTTAAAGTCCCATATTTATTTGGAAGTTTTGTAAGAATGCAGTAGCAAGATAATCAAATAACTTTATTGATCCAAAATACAATGATCAAATCCATTGAATCATATAGTCCTTAATAGTTCACGAAAACTTAGCTAAGATCACATCATCATAAGTATAATCAATACATGATATTATGAATGATTATAAATCAATATTGGGGTCTCCTTTTCCACCATGCATCTCAAAATTAGGGGCTAAAAATCCTATAGATGATGGACATACAACAACCTCAGAACTAAAGGAATTTGATTTAGAGGATTGTATGCAATAATTCCCTTCTTTTTATCTTAAGCTATTTCTATAAATTATTTATCACTTACACAAGTGTATCCAACACGGAAATTAGGATAATAGTGGTAATAGAAATATATATGATATGGTAGAATGGATGAAGAGAGATTGGGATGTAAGAGGCATGGGCATGCTGGACAATGGCATGTACATGGAAAATGGGTTAGAGATAGCATGAGAAATATTGGTTATGGTTTGGTATGGAGAGATAGTATAGGTGGCATACGTAGAGGGGGTAATAGTAGTAGCTATGGAAGTGTTAGGAGTGTAAATGATTTTAATGCTTGAAGTTATGGAAGTAGTAGTGAGGTTGATGAAAAGCGGACCATAATCATTGAAAATATCATAATTGGGATTAAAGATAAAAGGGAATGAGGTAGGGATATTGG
Organism: Sequoia sempervirens; assembly: GCA_007258455.2. NCBI lineage: Eukaryota > Viridiplantae > Streptophyta > Pinopsida > Cupressales > Cupressaceae > Sequoia > Sequoia sempervirens. The sequence goes on from VDFB02360142.1 coordinate 54,460, forward strand.
AGGTATTAGAGGTAACACGAGGGTTGATGGTGGTAATAGCTATGGAGGTGTTAAGGTTGGCATTGGAAGAGAAATATAGGTTGGAGGATACACTATTAAAAATATTTATTAAGGATCCAAAATACTATAAATATTTATGCAATGGGGATATCCCATTAATATATTATAGAATATGCTCACCAATTGATGATGAGATTCAATTTTTGTAATGCATCTATCAAAATTATCTCCTAATACAAATATCTTGTTGAGTTGTATATGTATCATGATCATAATCCTCTTGGTCACTTATGCTTATCTCAATACAACAACTATCAAAGTCATCATTGTTATTAGAATTGGTGGCCACATTAGGGTTTAAGTGATGGGTAGTTGTATTAGGGTTTAAGTGAGCACTCCTTAATCAAATACTAGTATAATGAGTAGCTCTTGTTATAAACAATAATATGAGAAGGTGAAAGCAATATCATGTCATAAATATTAGAGAATATCAAAGGTAAATCAAATTTGAAAACAAGTGTAAATTATAAACCCTGAAGCCAATATAAGTTTGAGTAGGGTGTGTGATAGATAATAAGTATAAATAAGCACCAAATCTTGAAAGAAATATATATCAATGAGTTAGAAGAATGTAAAAGGAGGGTTGGATTTGGAAATAGAACATGAACTTATAAAATGCAGTAACCCCAATGGATGATATCTACTAAATAACCTTCAAATTTATAAATTTTAACCAAAACTTTCAAATCCATAAAATTTCACAATTTTTGTATTAATAATACTAACCTAGATTTACAAATGCAATCAATTTATAAAGGAAAGGATTTAAAGCTTATTTTAATTTATAATGTTAACCTAGGTTTACATATACAACCAACACATAAATGAGAGTTTTATTTATTTATAATGAAATCTCAATTACATCAAAATATGTCGCATACCATAACACAACCAACAACAACAACAACAATAATAGATTGGAATTTCTAAATGAAAAAACACTACAAACAACTACCAAATAAATGAACTTAAACAATAAAAACCTACAATTCATCGAGCATATTCATAACCTCTAGATGATATTATCATATAAAAAAAAAGGGGGTTGTTCCTTTGATCCTGTGAAAGCAAAGGGTTTTCATCTTCAGATTTGATCATTTGAACATAAGGCTTAGAATAATGTAAATAAGGGTTTTTTATTATAGATTAAATGATGATCCTTTGATAGAATATATTTGTCCCTTAAATTGTTAAGATCGATGGATAGAAATAAATCTCACCCAAAGGAGTGGTTTAGATTTTTATGCACCAATTACATTATATATTTTCTCCTTTTCCTGCTCAAATTTTAAGTTTAAATTCTTCTTTAATCACAGGTTAGAGATTCTAGAATTTTTTTAACTCATCACACTTTTAAATAGTTCACAAAATCATGAAATTTGTGACATTTAGAAAATCATCGCCTTTTGCCTCTTCTTTCCTTATCTCCACTTATTTTCTTCCTTTTCTTCACCTTGTCACACTTTTATCCTTTTGTAAACCTTTTTAGCCTTTCACATAGTTCACAAATTCACAAACTGTGTGACATCATGAACTAAGTAGTTTTTTTTCTTTGTTAACACTTTTCTATAGCACATGCGAACCTTCAAACTTCATAAGGCACCTTCCATTGTTACATTTTTGCACTTTTCACTCTCACAAACTTTGTGACAGTTAAAACCTTGTCACTCTTTTGCACAGTTCACTAACTCATGATATTTATGAGAAATAGAATTGTCTTATTTTTGCATAGTTTTCCAATTCATGAACCTTGCAAAAATTAAAACTTTTTGACCTTAGCTTCTTTTCCCTTCATTAGCTCTTTGACTTAAATTTCCTTAAAATTTTGGGCAACTTCATAGGTAAACGTAAAAACAACTATTTCCTAGTTTTTCCATATCTTAACCCACTAGAAATAGGGAATGGGAAAATATTTCTTGCAATTTGGGAAAGTTAGAAAGGGGACATTATAGAAAATTGCAGATTTGAAAACTCTAATGACTAAAAGAAACTCTCAAAATAAAATTGCATCTTGTGTAGGACCAACTAGGTTCACTAGAAGGGTCAGGGGGCCTAGCTCGACTGGCTAAAGCATCATGTTGCAGGCAAGAGGTCATGAGGTCTAGTCTCCCCCTCGTCCCCGTGGTACTAGAGGGCATGTTACATTAACGTCAACGGTCACATGAAAAAAAGTTTACCAAGCGCCTACAATTTATAGCCCGAGGCTACCTAATTCTTACAGTCTAACAAAAAACTAGGTTCACTAGAAAATGTAGAGGAAAATAAGCTTTCCCTAAGTGTGACCTAGGCTAAACTAATTAGATGCATACAAATACACATAAAATGAGAGATGACTTTGATGATGCTTGGAAATAGTATATGATAAAATGAATGACTTTAAATACTAACACAACATCAAATTTTGCAAAACATGTGCTTGGTTGGTTCAAGGCATGAAAAACAAAGGATGCTAGCCAATCAAATTAGAACTTCGAATTTTGGAAAGGAAAGGGTTAAGTGTGCAACTATGGAAATAACCCTAGATAGACAAACAATCAAATTAGGGAGACTATATGAAGATGAGTGCATGAATAACACATATATACGAAGAAATATGCATATCAAGATAAGGTTAAGTAAAATACATGAGAATGAGCATACAAAAATTAACAAAAACGAAGAAAATAAGTCCAACTTCACATATGATATCTTTTGTCAATATATACATATATGCAAACAATTCTTCAAAATAAATATAAAAATTAAATAACAAATCACATAAATATACAAATTTCATCATTACAATTATACCTAAAACTTCCTAAATGCAATATACATACTATGTAGAGTAAACCCTAGCAAAACCACTCTCAATCCCCCCCTCAAATCGTTCCTTACAATTAAATGCCGACACTGTAATTGACATAAAAAGTTCCACACTCAAGAATATACTCTAAAAATTCCTTAAATATTTGCCGGATTATTTCTAGTTAAATATTAAAAAAAATTATACATTTTTTAAAACATAAACGCGCTACTATTTTTATTTTTTAAAATGTTATTTTTGCACGTGTGTTTCAATTTTTTTTTAGCACTGCCATATTCGTTGGCGTGTTAAAATTGATTAGCAAGAATCTAAAATAGAGTGAAGAGCATATGCTAAATGTGGGTCTAAGATGTTAGATGTCAACATAACTATGGCTACCTACCAAAAGCTATTTGAAATAGACTGCTACTTAAATAGAGGACTAACCAACAAAAACATTGCTTTCTATTAAAGAAAATAAAATAATCACAATGTTTTCTCCAATAATTATAGGGGCCCACATGAGTTTTTTTTTAAAGGTATTTCAATGTTAGATTTGTATGGTTAGGAAAAAAAAAAATTATGTTAATGTTCTAATATTTTCTCTATATTTGTTAGAATTTTTTTTTTTTAATTAAATAATGTTTGTTGGTATAATATTCTATTTATCTTATATATATTATCTTTCAAATGTGACATTGTATTTATTTAATAAGTTTATATGGAATAATTAGGGTATATAATTATTCTCTATCAAATAGTTAATATGACATGTGTATACCTTGGCTTGAAGTACAAAAATGCTACCACTATCTCATCACCTCATGATTGATGGTAGTTAGGTGTCACCTCTAATCAATCAAGACCACTTCTATCTTAGTCAAGTTAAGTGAAGTGATTCAATGATTGGCAATTCAACTCTTGACTTCTTAGTTAAACTAAGTTAACTCATAACTTGATTGAGAGTTAACTCATACCTCTTGGACTTGTCATCACCTTGATGCATGCATCCAAGATGCCTATATATTTGTATATTACTCATTGTTATTTTGTCTCATAGTATTAAATACATAATAGCATTATTGTGTTCATCTAGATTTGTGATTAGTTTATAGGATTTTCGATCTTGTGTAGAATTTTTTGTTTATGCAAAATTCTAAACTAACAATAAATCCAAATTAATAGAATAATTTTATTATATATCCAATATCATGAAACAAAGTTACAATGAGTAGCATAAATATATATAGGCCTCTTGGATGCATGCATCAAGGAATGACAAGTCCAAGAGGTATGCAATTATCTCAATCGCTCTCAATCAAGAGATGAGTTAAATCGGTCTCAATAAGAAGTTGAGAGTTGAACAATCAATCAATGGACCAATTCACTCAACCTAACTAAGACAAAGGTGGTCTTGATTGAATAGAGGTGGCACCTAACTACCATTAATCAAGATTTGATGAGATAGTAGTAGCACTTATATACCCCAAATCAAGTTATGTGCATATCAATATTAGCTACTTAGGTGAGAATAATTAAAAATACTAATTATTCCAAGCAAACTTGTTAAATATTATGAATCGTATAGAATAAGGGTTAACCTAAGGAGAAAGGAATAATGCAATTAGATGGGAAGAGATCCCGAACCATTGGTATCATTAATGATCTTCCTCTTACTTTATATGATTTCCAAGTATCACTATTCCTCTAGACAAATTTGACATTGATAGCCTTTAGGCCTTTGACCTTTGTTTATCAAAAGATATCAATAATAAGGAGGTTATATATATTTAGATTTATCTCATCTCAATTTTAAGACCAAATATGGTTCAAAACTGAAAAATCTTGTCTAAACCCATACCCAAAGAGCATATCACCCATGAGGAAATTGCTAGTTTTGAGCCTACACATACCATGTTCTCAAAGGAAGAAAAATAAAATCTTAAGATCTCATAGAAGAATATGAGGTTAAACCTACTTATACCCCAAATCAAGTAAATTCTTGGACAATATAAATGCTTGAATGTGATCTCCATGGAAACTATGATTCTACAAGCCTAGGAGCATACATAATATGCAAATAAGACTAGATTATCCTTGAGGTAAGCACTCTAGAGATGTTTGTTGCAAAGAAGGAAAAAAATACCTCAAAGTTATGGAAATTGTACTTTGAAGGTGCTAGATGTAGCGATGGTTCACAAGCTACTATATGTTTGATCTCTCCTAAAGAAAAGAATGTATATTCCCCTTTCAATTTAGTTGCACTAACAATGAAATCAAATATGATTAGAAGGTATGTGGAACCACTCTTACAAAAATGATGAATGTTTTTAGTAGGATCAAGTATTTGGAGACTTTGAACTTGTCATTAATCAAATCAAGGGACTAGCTACTACCAATAATGTCTATATGAGATCTTATCAACATAACATATAGGACCTTTTTTAGGGTTTTGAAGCTTTGATTTTCCAGTTAATTTAAGATTGTAGAACATGGAAGTGGATCAAATGACCACTATCTAATCCTAATTACATCCAACAAAAGATATATTGTGTAATAAATACCATGTTAAGTGGATTACTCAATATATAGTTCTAGATAACATGGACCAATAGTAAGTATTTAAGAGAGATACTAAAATAATGATACTTCCTCAATAATCTAGAATTCTTTTGACCAACTATAGCCAAAAATAAAGGAAGAATATGGAGATCAAATTTTACAATAAAAATCTAATAAGATTCCAAAATATGTGATCATTCTTGAGAACTTTTTAGCCTAGATGATGTAAAGAGGGACAAGAGAAAGTTTATAGCTGATAAAGGATAGCATATAGAACCTAAAATCATGCCAAGTAAAAGGGTGAAAGTTAGCAAGGTGTGTATAAAAATGGAGGGTGACATGTTGATCCACCTTTGCTCCAAGTACAATCGCATCACAACATCGAATTATGAAGAATCGAAAGGCCATAAAAAGAGGTGATCCAACACACAATGGAGTTCTCCATGGATGCTAAATATTTAAGGAAAAATAGTATGCCCATCAATCCAAAAATAGAGCCCTTGATGAAGAAAGAGTTGACAAAGCTAATAAATTCTAAAACCATATTTCCAACTAAACACTCCTCATGGATTTATAATTTATTTTCAATAAGGAAAATCGCGAAATAAGGTACTATGTTGACTTTAGAGACCTAAATTAAGCATCAATCAAGGTTACTATTCACTAGTTCCTATGGAGTAGGTATTATAGACAGTGGCCAATTTTGAATGTCCTTTGTTAGATAGCTTCTCAAGATACAATCAAGTCTTGGTAGATGAAGAAGATCAACATAAAACAATATTCATTATTAAGTGGGGAAAATTTGTATACACCAAAATTCCTTTTGGTCTATCAACATGGGATCTTCCTTCTAGTTGGAATTTGATGTCATCTTCAAAGAGCTAATAAATGAGATCATTTTAATAAAAACTAGATCTGATTTTACAATTTTCTCTAAAAGGAGGATCACTTTGTCAATTTAAATAAGTTCTTTAGATATTCTAAGAATTTGGAATATATCTCAACCCAAAGAAAAGTATCTTCAATTTTCTTGGAGGAAAACTTCTAACACATGTTGTGATAAAAAGTGATTGTTATCAATCTAGATGAGTGCAATTTATCTTTGAACTCTCCTTGCCACTGACCAAGAGAGAACTACAATTTTTTCTTGAAAATATTAATTTTGTGGGAAAATGCATCTCTAATTTTTTTGGGTTTGTAATATCTCTCACCCGTATTTTGAAAAATGATAGATAATTTAATTGGACCTCACAAGGAAGGGAAGAATTTAAAGCAATCAAATGGACCATAACAACAACTCTAGTATTAAGAAACATTCAAAGGTGACCATAACATAGAAATAATGTTCATTGAAAAGGATGATGATAGGAGAAGTGAGCATGTAATTTCCTTCAATTTAAGTATTATTAAGTAATATAAGGCTAAATACAAATATATTGAGAAGTAGACCTATTCATCAATGAAAGGACTAATTTTTTTAGGAATTTGGTATCAAACAACATAATAAAAAAAAATTCATCCATTTGAGTATCAAATAATATATCATCGAAGGGTCGATATATGAAAAAGAGTAAATTGGATTACTTAAATCCGTGACTATGGTGATGCAAAGAATGTAATTAAAAACAAGCTACATGAGTTTCATCAAGGAATGTTAGGAGGGAATATCTTAAATCAAACCATAGCTACAAATATAGTTTGGGTAGGGTATTAATGACTCATAATTTTTGTAAGTTACCATAAATGGGTAATATAGATCTATTTGTGTTGATTTTAGATTAGGAAAAGGAAAATTTTGGCACTTTCAATCAACCTTATATCTGTAAATGAGCCCTTTTCTTAGTCGGAACTAGATTTTATGAGCATGGTCAACCTATTCTTGAGTGGTAGACATAAGTGGACCTTGATGTCCATTGACTACTTCACAAGGTGGATGGAGGCAATACCTTTGAAGGAGGGAACTTCAAATATGATTTTTACTTCTTGAAAGATAATGTCACTAGGTATAGGGCTCCCTACATTGTCATACCAAACAATGCTAAGGAATTCATAGATGAAATTGTTTTAGAATTCCTTCCAAGAAATAATAGTTATATGAAAATACCATCTAATTATTACCCAAAGCGTAATGGACTCACATAGTTTACCAATACGAATTTAATAATAAATATCAAAAGAGACAATTTCAAATATTATAAAGGATGCCATTATTATCCAAATAAATCCTTATGTATGGATCATACACCCCAAAAAAGGTAATTAGAACATCCCCTTACACTCTAGTGTATGGTAAAGAAGATCCATTATGTATATCCTCAGAGATCCTAACATTATAATTGATAAAATCAATAGAGATAGAGGAAAATGAAGTTATAGAAGTTTGAATTATAGAATTTATCAAATTAGAGGAAAAAAGAGAATCCCAAGGAATTTAATACAAGGATACCAATGAATTTTTAAGTGGTGGTTTGAAAATAAATTTTCAAAGCCAATATTTAAATCAACGACATAGTTCTTAAATGGGAGGAAAGAGTAGCAAATGTTGGGCTTCATTCCAAATTTCAATTCCTTGTGGAATGTGTTGGTCCACTCAATCTTGTTGTGCTATATTTTTCTTGAGTCCTAGCCCCTTTATGCACTTAGGCCGTCACATATAACTAATTTGAGAAATATTTATATGGGTCTCCATTTGTCAATTTTTCTTAAGTCTTGTTCATTTTCATCATCATATTCTTATCATGTGTTGGAAGTTTAAAAAAATCCAAAAAAATTTCCATGTATATAGGTTTTTAAATCACTTCTAAGGATTGTATTGAATGTTGAAGTTCCAGAGTTTCCCTTCTTGTCATCCATTCCAAATTTTCCCTTCCTGGTATGTCTTTCCTCCCAACATATCCTTGTTCCTTTGTCTATGTCAAGATATCAATTTTTCCCATCTTGAGATACCTTTCATTTGTTCCCCACCTTCATCCCTTGTCCCTATTAGGGTTTTGGAGTTCTCCTTCCCAACATCCCATTTTCATGGTTTCCTCTTTCCATTAGTTAGAGTTTTTCACTTTTCCTTAGTAGCATGATTTTCTTTGGAACCCTAACTCAATTATTTATACTAAGTTACCATTTATATTTGTATTTTTGGAAATCCCTTTACTTAGTATCCTCAATTCCCAACTTATAATGTTTTCTTCTATATAATTTTTTAGAGTCAAATATGAAGAGATACTTCTAATCTGGTATAAGGTATGAAGTATACCCAAAACCTAATCCTTTACACTTTTTATAATGTATCTCACTAGGATCACTGGTTCAAACTTATCCTTATTCATATACCTTAAGGGATAAATTCCTTGGTATATTTGATCCCTAGCACTTTGATAATTTTATTTGCATGGCCTTTTGGAGTCAGAGATGTAAATCTACCCATATTATTTTCTTTAAGCATTAATCACGACTTACTCTTAGCTCCTTAATAGTGGTATAATTCATGAGGTATCTTTTGATGTGTTTTTTATGCACTTCTCAACACAAGTAATGCATAGGTGAATCACCTCTCTTGAAAGGAAATCTCCAACAACAAGTTGCTAAAAATCACCCCAAGGTCTCTTGGGTGCCAAGTCATGACATGCTTGGAATATCCTAGTTGCTTCATGTGATTTGCTAGTAATCACAGGGCGAACTTCTGGATGAGTTACAAAGTGTGGGAAGCTAGGCCTGCAAATGCAGTTTCAAAGTGCTAGAAGTGAATGAACAGTGGTTGTCCACTCAAAATAGAAAATTGAAACTCACCAAGTTCATCTGATTCAACTTCATGGTGATGCTTGGAATCCTACTCTAACTAAGGACTAAAAGAAATAGCAAAAAAGAAAGGGTTGAGAAAGTTGTTCTAAATCTAAGCTACAAATGAATAGTAACAATGGGGGCTGCTACAGTAGACAAGCTTCCTAAACCGAGTTTTGCTTGGCCAAGAGGAACCTACAGTTACACAAAACTAGTGCAATCTTCTAAGGACTGCAGATTTTTAGATTGCACAC
>VDFB02360143.1:0-29761 GCA_007258455.2 Sequoia sempervirens
CCTCCCCTACTTGTGAAAATTCTTTAGTGAATAAGGATACAATCATGCGTGATCATGGAAAACAGATTTGTGTGGAAGATATGTTGATATTTGAGAGCTATGAAAATCCTACCTCTCCTAATCAAGAGGACATTATAGGACATGGTGATTTAAATGTAGATAATAATAACAATCAAGCCCTTCCTTCTCTAGTATCTTCTCTAGACATGGGGAGAAGATAGTTTATTGTTAGAATATATCCTTATTGAGACTTATGATAATCAAGTCCCTTTCACGATGCCTACCATTTGAAGACCTATTTGAACAAAAAATTCTAATGGTGGTAACCATCAGAGCTCTAGTTATCCTTCTCTTTGATGCCTCTCTAGCAATTGATGGAAGCTACTTTACCAAATCCAACCATGAAATGTAGGTGAAACCTACTTGTTTGTCACTTTCCTAAAGCTATCCTCCTAGGGTAAATATTATGTACAAAGGGAATGAGACCTTAGAGAGAAAAGTGACATGGAATGGCGACCAACTTTCCCCCTCTCCTAACATCTCTTGTATTGGTAAAGAAGATATTATGGTGTTACAAGATCCCATTGATGTGAATCATGAGGAAAACATTATTGAACAAGGAAACACCATCATTTCTAGCCAAGAACATCCAACTATGGATTATTCCCTTAATTGAGATAAAGACAATATTGACAAACCAAACATTGAATTTCATGAACATCTAGTTTTTTCTTATTCTAAAAACTCTCCTAATAGGGAGGATATCATGGTGCAAGCAAACCTCAACACTGTCATGTGCAAACAAAAAATCAACCTCACTTTGAAGCATCCTAAATCGCTTGATATGGATCAACCCTTGAACCATATGTTAGGATTTTATGACAAGTCACTTTCTACTCCTTAAAACAAGGTTACATGTGCTATAATTAGTACCAAGAAAATTTGTATCAAAAGACAAAAGCAAATCAATGAAGCCACAAAATTATTGGAAGAAGCGTTGAAAAAAAATGATTTCATTTCTACATCCATGAGGGAATACATGATCATAACAAAATAATCTAAAAAGGAAGAGAAAAAGAGGTAATGTAAAAAAAATCTACTTCAACCCCCTTAAAATAAAAGACAACATCCTTTGAGGAAATCACACAACCACTAAATCCAACAAAAGTGACAAAAAAATTTTGAAGATTTTTTGCACTTCTGAAGTAATTTGAGAAAGGATGTGATGCTATAACACCTAAAACACAAGAAATGATGAATGATCTTGGTTACTATCCCTCATCACAATAGCCTTTATTCCATGTCAACACTGTCACAACCAATTCTTCCAAGACAACTCTAACCTTGGTACATCCTAAAATGATAGACATCTCATTAAATATGTATCAAATAGAAACTTTGTTTATTCATCCTAATAAATAACATTAGTTGCTGGTCCTTTCCATGTAATAGTTGTAGGATCATAGCATACTCACTATTGCAAGGAGTAGCATATCATCATCCATTCCAAGCTCACCCTTGTCCTACACTAAGTGGGGGCAAGGGGTTAGGAATTCTTATCCCTTTATGTCACCTATCGTTGTCTCTTTTGGCTAGTCGTTAACATTTCATTAACATATAAAGAAGCTTGGGATGTGGATGATTAAATTCCTATGTTGACTTACATTTGACATAATTATTCATGATGTAGCTCAATTCAAAATAAATTACTTGGCATAGGGCTTTCCAAGTTGGCTCTCATGTCTTCTTTCATTTATCATTGGCTACTTTCGTCAGTTGCTCTAATGGTGTAGAAATCGCTTTAAAGTGGGGGCATACATAGATGGAATCTTTTGGAAAAAATTTCATGGCATGATTCTCCTTTTTCTTGTAATGTGTCCTCTTCTTGGTGGTGTCATTCAGTTTGATGTCATCCAAGAGTATATGATATTCTGAAATGGAATGATGTGAATGAGGTGTCCCATGGGAAATGATCTGACACCTTGACTTTTCCTCTCTTGGAGACATTAGGCACAATGCTTCCTAAGAAGAAGACATTACATGAACAAAGAAAAATATCATTTAACAAAAATTTTACATGAAATTCAAAAGAATTTATAAAAGAAATTTCATTGTGGTTCCTTATCAAATTTATCAAGTGGATAACTTTGGTATCATTAGTATGATGGGAAGTCGACACACTGGCATGAATTTCTCATTATACGGTGGGAAGTTGACACACTAGCATGAATTTCTCATTATACGGTGGGAAGCTGACACACTAGCATGATATTCTCACTAAACACTTTTTTGGGACAACTCACCTTGTGGACAACCTGATGTTTCGTGGCCCTATAGTGAGTGCATCTTTGATTGACCTAATTTTTCTTTCTTTTAGTTCTTGTCATTGCATGATTGTGTATCTCATTTTGCTCCATATTATACACCTTGTGCATGTCCTTTTGTGCTTTTTTAAGTTTGACTTAGGATCTTAGATCTTGGGGGCTTGCCTACCTCATCCATGTTTTTTATCCTAGACCATCCACATCTGCACACTCAGACCCCTCTTGAATTTCTACTTTAGTGTGAGTTTGAAGCAAGTTCATCTTCTCACTAAAGTGGGGGCTAAATGTGGACATTGAAAAAAGTATCCCCTTTTCCTTGCTTGACTTGGGAATAATTACTAATAAATTGGACTTAATTTTTCCTTAGTCTAGTCTTGTGAGGTTTTTTACACATCCACATTAGGTCTTGGACCCTTGTAAATTGAATAAAATACATTTCTTGTAAAGGTGTCGTGAAGTGTTGTAAATGACTTTCACATTTTTCTAGATTTTTATTAAGCATATAAGTCTCATGGACCTATCTTTCCTTAATTAAAAGTTGTAAAAATGTATTAATTTGCATTCTCACATTAACACAGAGAGGCTTGTAAAATTAAACACAGTCTTAATCTAGTGTTGTAATGTGTTTTACACATTATCACATTCAATGTTGTTCCTTTCTGGGCTATGTGAGACCCTCATTTTAATGTTGGCAAAGTGTATTTAATCAGACTTTCAAATTGAAATTTATATGCAGCAGCCCTAATCACCTTTACATCATCATTCAACTAGGCCCTATGACTACATATTATGCATCTTGAGGCTTATTTTGATTCAAAACCTGACTATATCAACATAAAAACTAAAATTCTTCACTCCCTAACATCCCAGTTGGAAATAGAGCCCCTGTGGGACCCATTCACCACTTTGGTAAAATAAGTCCCATCCAAGTGGGACCAAGTCACCTAGCTTAGTGAATGAGTCCCATTTAGGCCATTTTTAAGGTTTGAGTGGGAAAATTGGGTTTTAAGTTTAATTTTCTTCCATGTTAGCCTTGGGGATCAAATTAATGGGCATTTGTGTAGGATTGCATATATAAACAAGCTTCTAAGTTGTAACACATGATTCATTGATCATGCATTCAAGTCAAGCAAGATAGGGTTAAGCATTTTAAGGCTTCACAAGATCAATTCTAAGGAATTCAAGGGCAGATTCTTCATCGATTGTTGCCAAAATTCAAGATACATCATCATGGAAAGTTTCTAATTGCATCATTTCATGTTCTTGCCTCATTATCTTATTTCATTATTTTGGTTTAATTACCTAAAAGGGGTTTGACCAAGGAAAACCCCTATCCTCTAACAATCAACAAGTTTTCCCCTCTTTAATGTGTGATTTTAGGTCTATAGATTGAAGAAAAATGCCAAAATGATAAAGTTGTAAATTCTATCATGAAAAGTTGTCAAGACTCATGGAAACTTAGATCTAGGAAAAAATATCTATCCAATCTACATGAAATTAATGGGAAAGTGCTTATTTCATCCATCTTTAGAGGCTTGTAAAGTTTTAGTTTGAGATTCCTCACCTAAGATACTTTTCAACAAAAGGGATTCATCCCTAGTAGTAAATGAATTAGACCACTATAGGTGTTTTGCAAAAATCTTCCCTGATTCAAATGCCTTACCGGTTAAACTTGTTTTGGAGACAGTTTTGGAACAAGTCTTGATTCATGTAGAATGGTGAAGAATGAGTCCCACTAGGCCACAAAATCAACATTTCTAAGATGTCGAGTTGAGGTTCTAGTCCTCAATACATTTCCAAGTGCATATTTTCTATTTCATAGTTTTTTGTTGTACCTTATTTGCATTTCTAAGTCACTTTCTAGGTCCTTCTGCATATCATAGTGTTTTTTCAAACATCTTGCATTTTCTTAGTTTTGCATTTGTAGTCAACCTTATTTTATCAATTTTCATCATTGAGGAAAATCCCCTTTGATAAATTTCAATCTCTTTTGCATTGGAATCTCAAGGATTTGTTCTTGAGTGTGAACTTTCTAAAATCATATCCCTCTTCCATCATTCCCCCTTTTATTATGGATAAAGGAAGTTGTGCATTGCATTTCCATTGTCCACAAAACTACCAAAAACATAATTTGAATTTAGGTCCTAGCTGCAAGTGAGGACCCATTCGCCCTATGGCGAATGGGTCCTAGGTCACTTTCCTAAGACACACATTGCTCGATGTTAAACCTTATGTTAAATCATTTATGAATGTCAAGTTTTATCCCTCACAAATAGCAATCAATTTGGCTTGGATTTGAATTAAAGGGGACAATTAAGGAAAATTATCCTTAATTAATTAAGAAAGCCTTAGATAAGTGTGAAAGTGTAAAGGTACACCTTACAACACCAAAAATAAGGCACCATTAAGTCCATTTTAATTAAAAGGGCCCTAAACTTAATGTGAATATGTAAAATACATATTACAACACTAAATTAAGGAATCATTAAGCTCATTTTATTATTAATTATTTACAAATTAAGTACATTAAAAAGGAATACTTTTTCCTACGCTACATTTAAGTCTCCTTTTCCCTCTATTCATAAGAATTTACCAATTCCTCTAATTGCTTGATTCTGTCCCTTGCTTCCTACAACTCTTTCTTGGCATTTCTCTCTTCTATAAACAAAAGTTTAACTATTGCCAAAAAATGATCCTCATCACCCACAATGTAATCACAAGCCTTACTCATAGGGCTTTATGGGGTTCTCTTTCTTGTCCTTTTGGTGATGAAAAATTCCTCTAAATCAAACTCAAAGGTAGTTGAGATATACCATTTCCTTTTAACCAATGTATTAACATTTCCAAAAACATTTTCCCTCAATTCTAAATTTATTTCCACTATCATAGTATTTTATTTCTCCTAAGTTTTGATTGAACCCCTCATAACACCTTTTCCTTTTCAGGCAATGTGAATGGCTTGGCTAGGTGGGATTCTTCTTCTACACTTTTGTGAGTGCAGAGGAAGATACACCTTTCCTCTTTCTAGTTCTTGGTATTTTGGAATTAGTTGGGGTTTCTTAAATATCCTCTATAGTGGGTTGCTCAAAGGTTGTGAGTGGTGAATTTTGTAGACTTTGATTCTTTGGCTTTCCTTTGCTATCGATAGGTGAACTAGCAGGTGATCCTGAGAGAATTTCCCTCACTAATGTTGCAAATGATTCCAAATTTTCTAGGACAACTAATTCTTCAAGAATGTTACCTATTTGATTACAAATTAAGAATATTTCTCATGAAACATGTGGATGTTCAACCCTTAAACTTATTTTTACAAATAGGGTAACTAAGAAGTAATGTGATAGTGTTGAATTGTTTCTCTTTCTTTTATATTCAAAACCCATTCTTTTCAAGATGTTATGAATAAAATTGGGAACATTATCCCTCCTACTATGACAAATATGGCTTAAAAGATTGAAATGAATTGTGTATAAAATAGATTTCCTACCATCACATGTAAAATATTTAATAATATAACAAGTAATAATATAATTCCATACATGTGACAATGATAACCTTTTTTGTACCTTGGGATGTTGAGTTGAAGTTCTCTCCATATTCTCTAAATTCATCTCTACTAGCTACAACATTTTCCTAGATTGGGAATTCATCTCCTTCTCTTGGTAATCCAAACACTTTGTAATTGCATCTTTCAAAGCATCAAACCTTTACCCTCAAATAGTGGATTCATCATTTTGAAGTGTTTCTACAAATTTTTGTGTCAAGTCCTCATTATACTATGTCAACTTCAAGAAACAATCACACCATCCTGCTTGTCTAAAAATAAGTAAAAGCAACCTATCTTCTAATATTTGTTGATGTGTAGATGGTTCTTTGTGAAATATATCTCCAACCATAATGGTAAAGTACTTTGTTTCTACTCAATTTTTCTACTTACAACTTCCACCACACCAATCCATTCTATTTGTATACTTATGTTCTTTGAATTCAATTTCTTCTTCCCCAAGAATTGGAAATGGATTGACCTATGGCTTGGAAATGATGAAAAAAGAATGACATAAATGTCAAAGGGTTGTAGAAAGGTTTTTGGTGGCTTTATTTTGGCTTGAAACTCAAGAAAATTTTGAAAACAAAGAAAATATACTCTACCCCTCAACTTAAGTTGTTAATGACCTCACTTTATTTTACTTTCAGAGGTTGAGGGTGTTATTACATGTAAACATGTGAAAAAACAATTACAATCCATGATAATTATGGAAAAATAGTGTGTACCTATCAAAGTGGAGTGAATTGAACATAGCTCGTGTGAAGTTGGTTAGGAGTTTCCATAGTGTGATTATAAATTGACTATAGTTGTAGTGTAAGAAAGTGCATACCATTGCATTTTCACACTTGTTTGGGCCCACCTTGCTTTATTTATTCCTATTTATGTCTTAATTGGTCCTATTTTGTATCTGCAATCCTAATAAAATGTATTTTTCTATAGCCAATCCCGTCAAACATCAAAGGGTAAATGATAATTTAATGATTCTAGTTGTGTGTCCCTAATTTTTGGGTTGGGACAAAGACTCCACCTAGGGAATCTTTGTCTCCCAAAGGTCTTGGGACCCTGATTTCAAAGGCACCTTAATTGGGCCCCTTTTTGGAGTTTGTGCCCCAAGTTTAATGCATTGGGACTAAGATGCCACCTAGGACATCTTAGTCCCCCTTAGGTTACTTTCAAGATTTAATTTTAAATCTCGGCAGAATTTAGCCTCATTTAATTAATGAATTCATATGTCAACTTGTTGTGGTGTAATTTTGGGATATTAAGTATAGATAAGTATAAATACAAGGTTTCTTCTCTCATATTTTAATCTAGCAATCTAACAAGAAATTTAATCATCCAAAAATTTGAGCATTCAAGAGAAATTCATCAAGCATTTGGAGCCATCATCAAGATTCAAGCATTATATCAAACACATTCTTGCATCATGTGTGTTTTTGAGCTAACATTTGTGATGTAGGGCTTTGATTCAAGCAATCAATTTAAGTCAAGATCAATAAAGCACTATTTAAAGTCAAGATCTCCATTCAAGCTATCCATTTCACACATGTTTGCATATTTCATAACAAGGGTTTGGTGAGTTGCAACATAGCACTTTTTTCATTCATCATTTCCCTTCACTATTTTTGTAAGAGAGGGGGACCAACCATGTTAAGGCACTAGATAATGGAGAGCCAAGAGTGGAAGGTTGTCGTAACTTACCTCACTCTAAAGGAATGTTTTGAATGAGGGATGAGAATGATGAGGACTATAAGGCCCTCCAACCACTCTTCAAACCCAAAATCTAAAATGGGGCTAGGAAAGCCTATTTTCAGGTTCAATATTGTACCTCAGGTAGCTCTTTGGTCGAGGACAAAACTGCAATTTCGAGATGACAGCGTGACGTGCTGGCATCTCTAAGGTACGCTGATGTCTATATTTCTAGTGGACCAAAAACACAATACAAACCACCAAAAGAAAAGATGATGGCCTAGCTAGTCACTTCTAAGAGAACAAAACTAAACTATAAAGTAGGAAATATACAAAAAAATGGTAAAGTAAATATATGAATGCTAAGGTGACAAAGATAATCTCACAAAGATGCTTGTTCACTAGCTAGATGCAAATGCATTTCCACCTATACATAAGAAAGAGGGAAAATTTTTGGGGGTTGTATAGGGGTCTACCTCAGTTAGACCCCTGTTTCGGTGTTTCCACTTCCACGGATAGCCAAGATAGCAACGATAGAGAAATTTATTGTAAAGAAGTAAAGAAAGAAAGTACACGAATAAAACTACAAAAAGTATAAAGCTACTCAACCAAATCATAAAGGAGAGGAGAAAAATGTTACCACCTCCACCAAGAGCTCACTATCCAATGATGGAGAATGAAGACTTGAAAAATCACCACAACCTCAAGCCCACGCTACAATGGCTTGATCCACACTTACTTTATGGAGTTGATGGAGTGTTGTTGTTACTGCTAGGAAGTTCCAAAGTGTTTCTTGATGTGATGGAAGTGAATAGATTGCAAGAAGTGATACTAAAGAGATGAAATGAATGCTTGGAGATGTTGTCCCTCAGTATTATTTGGCATTAATGCCACAACACCAAAGTTGAGGTATCAGGTTGTGTACATGATGATTTTTTAGTTCAGTTCTTCTTGCATAAGTTTATATATCTATTTTGATCTATATTGGCATCATCACTTGCATTTAGCATATTCTAGTGATTGTTATGTTTTACAATTTCGTTATAGTTAGCTTGGCATATTGATCCAATTTCAGTTTGATATTATAAAGTTAATCTGCATCTTATATATCCTGGCATGCTTTTTAAGACTTCATGATAACATTGCTAAGGTGAAATGATAAGTTGTTTATCCAAAGCATGTTCAAAAGGCACATTAAATTTTTATAAGGCAACATATTGCCATAGTACATCTACAAATAAGGTTTGGTGATTACAAATACAATATGGGTATCATTGTGAGGAATTCATTGATAGGTGGAAAAATGTGTTTTCTCAAAAATAGTAAGGAAATGGAAAAAGGTTGCAATGATAGTGTTTTATAATGTCAAAATAATGTGATCATTGCATTGTTGGTGGAGATTATTTGTTTGTTGAATGGGAATTTTTCCCATCATAATACCCAGAATTTGAAAGACATTATGTCAAAATTGAAATCTTCTATGAAGCTTTGATGAGCATAGATGATTGATTCATTTTGGTAGGGTTTGTTACCCTAATCATGGCGATAGTGGTAAGAAAATCTTGTTTTATAAATCGACTGCATGGTTTTCAAGGGGACAAGGAATTATAGTAAAGAGCAAGAAAGTGAAGATTTTCTTGTTGTGTCGACACCAGGTGTAATATTTATCTTTTTATTTGTGTCTATGTGAACCCATGTGCATTGGATCTATCTTGTTCATAATTCTAATTAGTTGAATCAGGTTCATTGTGTTTGTTTGGGCATGTATGAATTATGGGTTAAAACAGTTGTTAATGTTGGGTCTATGTGGAACCTTAATATTTTGTTTGAGTAATCCATGCAAATCTTTATGTCAAGCTAGAATGAAGTCATTCATGATTACCTTTGTGTCAAGTCTGTAAATACGTGTTTTTTTTGTTAAAGAAAATAAAATAGAAACCCTATTCAGGTCTATTGTTAAGGTTAAGGGTTCATTGAATTTTTTTTTTTGTTGTTTGAAACTTGTAAGCTAAACATCCTTATTTTGTAAATTTAGTGTGTGTTTGGCTATGATTAGTTATCTTTGTTAAGTTTTTTGGTTTTGCAAGGTAAATGATAGTTTTTAATTATTTTTAATGCATTCTTAGCAAGATGGATGTTTTATAGATCATATGGATTTTAGTTAAGCATTGTGTAAGAAAATTTGTTCTTACAACTAGCAAAGGCTATTTCAGTTTTAGTTTTTCAATAGAAGTTGGTGATTTAGTTTTTCAAAAAGGTTTTCTCGATTCTATTTTTGAGAATAGAGAACATGTTAAATACATTATTGTGCTCATATTCAAAATGATGAGATATTTTGAAAAGAACAAAATATATGTTTCAAAAATGCAATATATATATTGTTTTGAGTAGTTGGAATTTGTGACTCTGATTTTGAGGTCATTGTAGAATAAAGTATGTAATTCTTGAAATAGAGATCAACTTTTTATTTACAATTCTTTCATACTTGTACATTTCAAAACACTATCAGTGAGATAGCACTATAAGACTATCAGTGAGATAGCACCATTGTTAGTGAGACAAATCAGCTAGTGAGGCTTTGTACAAAGAATATTTTTTAGATAAGGCCAGTGAGGCCATGTTCGAGTGGTTTTATTCCCCAGGAGGGTTTCCACTCAAGACAATATTTGTGTCAATCTTTCAAATGTGTTTGTTCATTATCTGTTCATTTGATTTTTACTGCATAAGTTCATTCATGATTTGAAAATATTAAAAGAAATAAAAAGATTTAATTTGTTTGTTAACACTGATTCACCCCCCCTCTCAATGTTAATTGTACTCCAATAGGAGATTTCCAAAAGGGATTGAGTTGTATGAACAATGAGTCATTTTGAAGGTGAGTTGTGGAGAATAAGGAATTTTTGAGTCGGTTGGTCGAAGAGGGATGTTACAAATCATTCCCAATAGGAAGTGTAATGCCTTTTCCAACTTTAGATGTAGGAATCTGTTAGGGATGTAAGTGTGTCACACGAATGTCTACGCACCATGTGCGTGTCTCCTACAAATATTCTTCTACCAACATAAAAGGAAAATGCCAAGTGGAATAAAAGAAACTTGTTGATGTAGAATTTCACCTTCATATTTTATTTTCTAAGGTGAAGGTATGTGAGAGGAGAATTTGTATAAGGGGTGCAAATTCACTACTATACATTTTTCCCCCACTTTAGCAAGCATGAATACTGTTGAGTACTTCGGTAAAGTAGATTAACACTTTTCAAAAAAATAGGACTCATCCCCCAGTAGTTGTGAATGAGTCCCACTGTAGTTTTTTTCAGATATCTTTGCAGATTCAGATACCATTTTGGTTGAAACTTGTTTTGGGACAGTTTTCTGAATGGGACTAATTCACCTAGAATGGAAAATGAGTCCAACTAGGCTCAAAAATTAGCATTTCCATAATTTCAGAGTTTTTTTCTAGTCTTCAATAATTTTCAAGTGCACACTTTCTATTTCATAGTTTTTTGTTTTACCTTACTTGCATTTCTAAGTCACTTTCTAGGTCCTTCTTCATATCACATGTGTTTTCAAACATCTTACATTTTCTTAGTTTTGCATTTGTAGTCAACCTTATTTTATGATTTTAATCCTTGAGGACAATCCCCTTTGATAGATTTTCAATTTATTTTGCATTGGAATCTCAAGGATTTGTTCTTGAGTGTGAACTTTATGAAATTGGATCCCTCTTCCATCATTCCCCCTTTTATTATGGATAAAGGAAGTTGTGCATTACGTTTCCATTGTCCACAAAACTACCAAAAACATAATTTAAATTTAGACCTGTCCTAGGTGTGAGGACCCATTCACCCTATAGCGAATGGGTCCTAGGTCACTTTCCTAAGACACTCATTGCTCAATGTTCAACCTTATGTTAAGGAATTTATGAATGTTAGGCTTTATCCCTCAAAAATAGCAATTAATTATGCTTGGATTTGAATTAAAGGGGCCAATTAAGGAAAATTATCCTCAATTAATTAATAAATCCTGAGATAAGTGTGAAAGTGTAAAGGTACACCTTACAACACAAAAAACAATGCACCATTAAGTCCATTTTAATTAAAAGGGCCCTAAACTTAATGTGAATATGTAAAATACATATTAAAACACTAAATTAAGGAATCATTAAGCTCATTTTATTATTAATTATTCACAAATTAAGTAAATTAAAAATTGAATACTTTTTCCTGCACTACATTTAAGTCTCTTTCCTTGTCCCTCTATTCATAAGAATTTACCAATTCCTCTAATTGCTTGATTTTGTCCCTTGCTTCCTACAACTCTTTCTTGTTATTCCTCTCAAGTCAATAAACAAAATTTCAATTGTCGCCAAAAAATGATCATCATCACCCACAATGTAATCACAAGCCTTGCTCATAGCGCTTTTTGGGGTTCTCTTTTCTTTTTGGTAATGAAAATGTCCTCTAAATTAGACTTAGAGGTCTACAGTTGAGATATACCATTTCCTTTTAACTAGTGTATTAACTTTCCCAAAAATATTTTCCTTCAATTCTAAATTTGTTTCCACTGTCATAGTATTTTCTTTAAACTGTGTTTTGATTGAACCCCTCATAACACCTCTTCTTTTTCAGGCGATGTGAATGGCTTGGCTCGGTGGGTTTCTTCTTCTACACTTTTGTGAGTGCAAAGGAAGATCCAACTTTCCTATTTCTAGTTCCTTGTATTTTGGAAGAAGTTAGGATTTCTTGCATATCCTCTATTGTGGTTTTCTCAGAGGTTGTGAGTGGTGAATTTTTTAGACTTTGATCCTTTGGCTTTCCTCTGCTACTGGTAAGTGAAGTATCAAGTGATTTAGAGAGAATTTCCCTCACTGATGTAGTAGGTGATTCCAAATTTTTCAGGACAACTAATTCTTCAAGAATGTTACCTATTTGATTACAAATTAAGAATATTTCCCATGAAACATGTGGATGTTCAACCCGTAAACTTCTTTTTACCAATAGTGTAATTAAGAAGTAATGTGACAGTGTTGAATTGTTTATCTTTCTTTTATATTCAAAACCCATTCTTTTCAAGATGTTATGAAGAAAATTGGAAACATTATCGCTCCTACTATGATGAATATGGCTTAAAATATTAAAATGCATTGTGTATAAAAGAAACTTCCTACCGTCAAATGTAAAATATTTAATAATATACCAAGAAATAATAGAATCCCATACCCATGACAATGATAACATTTTGGTACCTTGGAATGTTGAGTTGAGGTTCTCTCCATATTCTCTGAATTCATCTCTAGTAGCCACAACATTTTCCTAGATTGGGAATTTATCTCCTTCTCTTAGTAAGCTAGATAATTTTGTAATTGCATCTTTCAAAGCATCAACCCTTAACCCTCAAATAATGGAGTCATCATTTTGAAGTGTTTCTACAAAATATTGTGTCAAGTCCTCATTATACTATGTCATCTTCAAGAAATAATCCAACAATCCTACTTGTCTAAAAATAAGTAAAAGAAACCTACCTTCTAATATTTTTTGATGTGTAGATATTTCTTTGTGAAATGTATCTCCACCCATAATGGAAAATTTCTTTGTTTCTACTCAATTTTTTTTATTACAACTTCAACCACACGAATCCATTCTATCTATATACTTATTTTCTTTGAATTCAACTGATTCTTCCCCCTAAATTGGAAATGGATTGACCTATGGCTTGGAAATGATGAAAAACAAATGACACAAATAACAAAGGGTTGTAGAAAGGTTTTTGGTGGCTTTATTTTGGCTTGAAACTCAAGAAAATTTTGAAAACCATGAAAATATACTCTCCCACCCAACTTATGTTGTTAATGACCTCACTTAATTGTAATTTTAGAGGATGGGGGTTTTATTACATGGAAACATCTCAAACAATAATTATAGACCACGCTAATTGTGGAAAAATAGTGTGTGTACCTATTAAAGTGGAGTGAACTGAACATATCTAGTGTGAAGTTGGTTAGGAGTGTCTACAACATGATTATAAATTGATAGTTGTTGTAGCATAGGAAAATGTATACCATTGCATTTTCACACTTTTTTTGGCCTACCTTGCTTTATTTATCCCTATTTATGTCTTAATTGGTCCCATTTTGCATCCACAATCCTACTAAATTATATTTTTCTATGGATAATCCTGACAAACATCAAAGGATAACTAATAATGTAATGATTCTAGCCATGTGTCCCTAATTTTTTGGTCAAGACTAAGACTCCACCTAGGACGTCTTTGTCCCCCAAAGGTCTTGGGACCCTGATTTCAAAGGCACCTTAATTGGGCCCCTTTTTGGAGTATGTGCCCCAAATTTCATGCCTCGAAACTACAATGCCACCTAGGGAATCTTAGTCCCCCTTAGGTTATTTTCAAGATTTAATTTTAAATCTTGGTGGAATTTAGCCTCCTTTAATTAATGAATTCATATGTCAGCTTGTTATGTAATTTTGGGATATTAAGTATAGATAAGTATAAATACAAGGTTTCTTCTCTCATATTTTCATCTAGCAATATAACAAGCAATCTAAGCATCCAAGAATTCAAGCATTCAAGATAAATTCATCAAGCATTTGGAGCGATCATCAAGATTCAACCATCATATCAAATACATTATTGCATCATGTGTGTTTTTCAACTAACATTTGTGATGTAGGGCTTTGATTCAACCAAGCAATTCAAGTCAAGATCTATCAAGCACCATTTCAAGTCAAGATATACATTAAAGCTAGCCATTTCACACATGTTTGAAGATTTCATAACAATGGTTTGGTGAGTTGCAACATAGCACTTTTTTCATTCATCATTTCCCTTCATTATTTTTGTAAGATAGGGGAACTAACAACGTCAAGGCCCCAGGTCATGGAGAGGAAAGATCAGAAGGATGCCCTAACTTACCTCACTCTAAAGGAATATTTCAAATGAGGGATGAGAATGATGAGGAATATAAGGCCCTCCAACCACTCTTCAAACCTGAAATCTAAACTAGGGCTAGGAAAGCCAATTTTTGGGTTCAATATTGTACCTTAGATAGCTCTTTTCACAAGGACAGAAGTGTGGGTCTAAGATGATAGTGCGGCGTGCTAGCGTCTCTCAAGTGTACTGCATCCATATGACTAGTGGACCAAAAACATAGTACAAACTACCAAAAGACAAGTTAATTCCCTTGCTAGTCACTTCTAAGGGAACAAAACATAACTATTAAGTAGGAAATATACAAACGATTATGATAAAGTAAATACATGAAAGATAAGGTGATAAATATAATCTCACAAAGATGCTTGTTTTCCAACTAGCTACAAATGCACATCCACCTACACACAAGAAAGAGGGAAAGTTCTTGGGGGTTGTATAGGTTTCTACCTCAGTCATATCCCCATTTTTGTGTTTCCACCTCCACGGATAGCCAAGATAGCAATGATAGAGAAACATATGGTAAAAGAGTAAAGAAAGAATGTACATGAATAACACTGAAAAATAGTATAAAGATACTCAACCAAATTGTAAAGGAGAGGAGAAAAAATTTATCACCTCCACTAAGAGCTCACTAGCCAATGATGGAGAAAGAAGGCTTGAACAATCACCACAACCTCAACTATGATGAAGGGAGGTGTTGCAAGACCTCAATCCCATGATCCAATGGCTTGTTCCACACTTGCTTTATAGAGCTGATGGAGTGTTGTTATTGATGCTATGAAGTGAAAAATTGTTGCTTGAAGTGATGGAAGTGAAGAGATTGAAAGAAGTGATACTAAAGAGATGAAGTGAATGCTTGGAGATTTACAAAATGGATTGAGTTGCATGAAGAATATTTTTTTTTAAAGGTGAGTTGAGGAGAATAAGGAATTTTTGGGTTGGTTGGTCAAAGGGGGACATTACAAATTGTTCCCAATAGGAAGTGTAACACCTCTACTAGCTTTAGATGCAGGAATTTGTCAGGGATGTAAGCACATCATGTGGATGTCTGCACATCATGTGCCTGTCTCTGAAAAATATTCTTCTATCGATGCAAAAGACGAATGCCAAGTGGAACAAAGGAAGCTTGCTAATGTGGAATTTCATCTTCAGATTTGGTTGTCTAAGGTGAAGGTATGTGAGAGGGGAATTTTTATAAGCGGTGAAAAAAATTTCCTATACATTTTTTCCCCACTTTAGTGAGCATGAATACTAGCGAATTCTTTGGTAAAATAGATTGAAGAGTGAATAGGGTTAGAAATTTATACCTGAACTATCGAGGAAGCAGACTGCAATTTGGTGAGCTCGGAAGTGCAAGGTAGGAAAAGGACTTCATAGCCTCACATAACTATGAATCTATAGAATGAAATCATTTTATAGGCCCAAAAACCTGCAAGGAGGTGACCTCCAAGATGTCTCACATGAAGGAATCCCCAATAAGTAAGCTCCTATTATGGAATAACTTGCATAATAGGAGAATATGATATGAACTATGCTACAAATACTTGATAATAATAGAGAATAACAAGACACTTAGAGGGGGAAAACCTCCAAATATCTCTAATGAGAACACACTTCACAACTTAATGATGAAATAAGACTCACAACCTCCTATATATACCTATTTATGCCTAGGATATCACCTAGGCCGACTTAGACACACCTATATAAGTCTTAAGCTGACCTAAACAACTAAATAACAATATACTTATGATAATATGACTTAATAGAGAGTTAAGATAGCCACAAGCCGACTATTCATAACCCGATATGTACTAATATTAAGGGCATAGCATGCCCCCATTCTTCAAAGAAGAATTGTCCTCAATTCTAATCAAGTTTGGATTATTTTGAATGAAATCCTTGTCCTCCCATCTGGCATCTTCAACTAGTAAATTCTTCCATTGGATGAGATACTTAGTGAGAGTTTTATTCCTCAACTTCTTTGTGCATGTTTGATTGATACACTTTGGTTCCAAAATGATTCTTCCTTCTTCATCAAGCTTTGGTAGTGTTGTTTGAGTGGGAATATTATTCCCAATTACCTTCTTCAAATAAGAAACATCAAAAACTAGATGTATATTTGTTGTTGGTGGCAACTCTAGCTTGTAGGAAACACTACCGATCTTTTGCATGATTTGGTATGGACCATAATACCTTGGAGACAACTTATTATTCTTTTTTTGTTGCTTTAGTGAGATTTTCTTATAAGGTTGCAATCTCAAGAAGACCCAATCCCCAACTTCAAAACATCTTTCACTATGATGTTGGTTTTCTAGTTATTTCATTCAATTTTGTGTCATGGCTAAATTCTCCTTGAGTCTTGAAAGTACTTGTTGTTTATGAAGCAAGTGGTCTTCTACTGCTTGAACTCTTGGTGACACCTTTATTGATGATGTGATGGAAGGAGGATGATATCCATAAAGTGCCAAAAATGGGGACATTTTTTATGAGCTATGAAAAGAAGTGTTATATCACCATTCTGCAAGTGGTAGCCAATCTACCCATTGAGACTATTTCTCTAAAGTGAAACAACGTAGATATCCTTCAAAACAATTATTAACAACCTCAGTTTTCCCATCTGATTGAGGGTGGTATGAAGAGCTATGAGCCAATTGAGTACCCAAACATGAGAATAAATCTTTCCAAAAGTGACTAGTGAAGACAGCATCATGATCACTAACAATAACCTTAGGTGTGCCATGTAGCTTTTCGATATTCTCCAAAAAATATTTGTCCACTACCCTTGTTGTAAAAGGATGTGATAATGCAATTAAATTTGCATATTTACTGAGGCGATCAACTACTACCATGATGGCATTATGACCATTAGATTTGGGAAGCCTTGTGATGAAGTCCATGGATACCTCTTCCCAATGCTGGCTAGGAATAGATGATGGTTGCAAGAGACTTGGTGTCTTAATTGTCTCCCCTTTATTCCTTTGACAAACCAAACATTCAGCCATAAATTTTTGAACGTCACCTTTTAGCCCTTCCCAAAAAAAATCTTGCTTGACTCAATGATATGTCCTCAAAAATCCTGAATGACCACCCACTGGAGACTCATGCAACTTTGTGAGAATCTTGTGTTTAAGAGTGGAGTTCTTGCAGAGATACAAACATTCTTTATACCAAGAGTATCTCCCTTTCAACAAAAATATCCGAACTACTACGATCACTTTTTAATTGTTCGATGAGATTACTTGTCGCAACATCATTTTGCCACTCTGCTTTGGCTTCCTCCACCCAATTTTCCTGTAATATTGAAAGGGCGGACAATAAGGTTCCATCTTTCTCATCCTTCCTTGAAAGTGCGTCTACTACAATATTTTCTTTCCCTTTCTTATATACAATCTCAAAGTCATATCCTAACATCTTAGTGACCCATTTTTGTTTCTCTTCAGAAGATAGTCTTTGTTCCAAAAAATATTTTAGGCTATCATGATCTGTCTTAACCTTGAAGTGTCTACCCAATAGATAAGGCCTCCATTGTTTAACTGCATGGAGGATTGCTAGCATTTCCTTCTCATAAATAGGTTTTAGTTGATTCTTACCCTTTAATTGATGACTCTCAAAAGCAATTGGTCAACCTTCTTGCATGAGGACTACTCCTATCCCATTTACAAAAGCATCACATTCCACAATTAATTCCTTGGTAAAGTCAGGAGTGGCAAGAATTGGAGTTGTACACATAGCCTCCTTCAATCTCTCAAATGTTGTATTGGTAGACTCATTCCAATGAAAATAATCCTTCTTCAATAGAATGGTGAAAGGTACTGCTATGCATGACCATAATTCTTCACAAATCTTCTATAGTACCTTGTCAATCCAAAGAAACCCCTTAGTTTCTTAATGGCTTTTGGAATAGGCCATTCCATGATAGCCTTAATTTTGTTAGGGTACACCTTTACTCCATGTGAAACTATGTGTCCCAAATAGTCCACCTCCTTAAGACCAAAAGCACACTTGGATGGCTTAGCATAGAGTTTATTATCTTCAAGTATTTTTAATGCTTGATCCACATGTTGCAAATGTTCTTCCCAAGTCTTTCTATTAATCAATATATCATCAAAGAATACTAACACAAAATTTCTCAAAAACTTCTTAAAAATGGAATTCGTCAAACTTTGGAATGTAGATGGTGCATTGGTAAAACCAAATGGCATCACCAAAATTTCATAATGACCCTCATGATTCTGAAATGTTGTCTTACAAATATCTTCCTTCTTAATCCAAATTTGGTGATAACCAGATCTAAGATCTAACTTGGTAAAATACATTCAATTCATCTAGCAAATTGTCAATGACTGGAATAGGAAACTTATCTTTAATGGTGTACATGTTGAGCACTCTATAATATGGACACATGTGCCAAGTATCATCCTTCTTACGTACCATCACCACAGGTGAGGAGTAAGCACTTTGGCTATGCTTGATAATTCTTGCCTCTAGCATCTCCTCAACATTTTTTTCTATCTCACTCTTTTGTATGTGTGGATACCTATAAGGCTGATGTTGGTGGTTGGCTCCTTGGAACTAACTATATGGCATGAGGGTATGTGCAGGATCATGATGGGCCAAAAGTGGTAATATTATGAGTATTTGTAGGGTATGTGGCTGACAACTTTTTAACCCAAAATTGATGAAACGAAAAGGGTTTAGAGGATATTCTCAGCTTTCCACCAATATAAATTATGCTTTAATTTGAATTTAATAAATAATTATTATTATTTTCTATTAGAATTACGACTAAAGTCTTGATCGATAGGTTGATTGAAAAGCATCTATAACTTTCAAAGCATTATCCAATTTTTGAATACAAAATATGTGTCACATTCTATGCTTCACATAATATAGAGTTAAAAAGAAAATTAAATTTCAAGAAGTTTGACCAAGTTAAGGTGGTCAAACATATGAGTTTTATATTTTTAAAAGTTGTAATAAAAAATAATAATTAATTATTTACTTGGACAAAAGTTACAAAAAAATATGCATCACATCCGAACATGAGTCCTATACTTATATATAAAATCTTATAAAAAAATATTATCATTTTATTATGGTTAGGGTGGTCAGACAAACACCTACTTCTTATTTTTTCTGTGCAATTTTAGTACTACTGCATTGAAATTTCAAATTTTCACCAAATAGGTTTTATGTATTTGTAAATAAACCTAGTATTTTAGAAACTACATTCAATTTTCTACAGATTCTATTCTTACATATTTTTGAAATAATATAGATAACTTATTCAAATTTTTATGTCAAATTTCCTAACACTGATTTTTCTGAATTTTTTGCCACTTAAGGGCCTACTTTTTCCATGATGATCCTACACATACCCATGATCATGATCCCTCTTAGGAGGAAGTCCTTTAGGAATATCTCCAAGAACAAGTAAGTGACGATCAATTATAGCTTGCAAATCTAGATGAGTAAGAGCATTAGATTGAGAGACTTCTAATGAACATAGTTGGGCTACAAATCCATCCACTCCTTTCTTAAGCAACTTTTACATTTGATGAGAACTTACCACTTGTGGGGATTTTTCCTTCAACCCCCTTATCTCTACCACCCTTCCTTCTAATTAAAATCTCATGAATGGTTCTTGGAAGCTCATCCCAATCATTCCCAATGCAGTAAACCATTGTACTCCCAAAACAATATCTGCTACACCCATGGATATTGCATACATTGGAGTATCAAGTTGATAATCTCCCATGGATAATTTAATGCTATGAAAATTCCCTAAACAACTAACTATACCACCATTTGCAATCAAAACCTGAAACTTTGGAGCTGGATATATAAAATAATTTAGACGAGTAGCTAACTTTTTGTTGATGAAATTATGAGTACTACCTGAGTCGATCAACACTGTTACCTTTTGCTTCTTTAAGAACCCCACCATTTTGAGAGTTTGTGGAGAATTGAAACTTGAGAGTGCATGAAAAGAAATGATTAATTGAGAATCATGTGATTCCTCATTTGACTCCCTTTCATCCTCTAGTATGGGTCCCTCCTCTTCTTCCTCACTTGGACCTTTAATATAGATCAATTTGTTTTCACTGCATTTATGTCCTCGACTGTACTTGCTATCACAATTGAAACACAACAATTTTTCTCTTTTAGCCTCAATTTTTTGTGGATTCAACCTAGTAGGTTGTGTTGAGTATCCTTTCTCTTTTGTCACATTAGCCCCTTGCTTCTTAGGAATCAAATACTTCTCCCCTACCCTACGTGCTAAGATAAAAGACTCATTTATAGAGCTAGGGATAAACATGCATACCTCATGTTGAATGTGATCCTTGAGACCCCCCAAGAATAAATCATTCAATTTTTCCTCTATAATTTTAGGCTCAGGACTATAAGGCCCTACAACCACTCTTTAGATCTAAAATCTAAACTAGGGCTAGGCAAGTCAGTTTTTAGGCTCAATACTATACCTTAAGTAGCTCTCTGCCCAAGGATGATAGTGTGGTTCTAGGATGACAGTGTGGCACACTGGCATCTCTCAGGTGCGCTGACATCCATACGACCAGAGGACCAAAAACACAATATGTACTACTAGAAAACAAGCTGGCGACCTAGCTAGTCACTTCTAAGGGAACAAAATTGAATTATGAAGTAGGAAATATACAAATGAATATGATAAAGTAAATAGATGAAGGATAAGGTGAAAAATATAATCTCACAAAGATTCTCATCCACAAGCTACCTCCAAATGCACATCCACCTACACACAAGAAAGAGGGAAAATTGTTGGGGGTTGTATAGGGGTCTACCTCAGTCAGACCCCCATTTCAGTGTTTCCACCTTCACAGAAAACCAAGATAAAAATGAAAGAGAAATGTATGGTAAAGAAGTAAAGAAAGAAAGTACATGAATAACAATACAAAATAGTATAAATCTACTCAACCAAATCATAAAGGAGAGGAGAAAAATGTTACCACCTCCACCATGAGCTCACTAGCCAATGATGGAGAAATAAGACTTGAACAATCATCACAGCCCCAACTATGATGAAGGGGGTTCTTGCAAAACCTCAAGCCCATGTTGCAATGTCTTGTTCCAAACTTACTTTATGGAGTTGGAGTGTTGTTGCTACTACTATGAGATGCAAAAGTGCTACTCTAAGTGATGGAAGTGAAGAGTGCAAGAAGTGATACTAAAGTGATGAAGTGAATGCTTGGAGATTGCCAAAAGGAATTGAGTTGCATGAAGAATGCATATTTTTGAGGGTGAGGTGAGGAGAATAAGGAATTTATGGGCTGGTTGGTCAAAGATGGACATTAAAAATCATTCCCAATAGGAAGTGTAATGCCTCTACCAACTTCAAATGCAATAATCTGTTAGGGATGTAAGCATGTTCCGCAGATGTCTATACACCATGTGTGCATCTCTGAAAAACATTCTTCAACTAATGCAAAAGATGAATGAAAATGTGGAGAAAAGGCAGCTTGTTGATGTGGAATTTCCCCTTTGGATTTGGTTTTCTAAGGTGAAGGTATGTTAGAGGGGAATTTGCATAAGGGGTGCAAATTCATGCCTATACAATTTCATTTCATTCCAAGTTTTAATTACCAATAAGGGGTTTGACCAAGGCAAACCCCCATTTACAAACAATCAATAAGTTTTTCCTCTCTTGCATGTTTTTTTTTGTAGATTTAGGTTGAAGATCATTTGGAGTGAAAAGTTGCGAAGTTGCAAAGTGGCATTGCAAATTTTTCATCTTCATGGAAACTCTCCCGCAAGCTACATCTAGAAGTTTTTGGACCTAAGATCTTAGAAGAAGGAAGTGCAGACATTGAACCTTAGGTTCACATTCAAAGATTTCAAAAATTCAAGACAAGAATAAGTTAGTAGCAAGAGTTTCTTAGTCCTCCAAGTAGAATTTGGTAGAGATTCTTTTAGATTCTATTCTGACATCTGAAGACTCCACATTTTCCTTGAAAATAGCAGTGGGACTAAGACTATTGTAAGGGATTCTTAGTCCTCGGCATATTTTGACAATATTTTTTCATTTCCACAATCCTCATTACATTTCCAAAAATCCCAAGTACAGATATCATAACTTTTTGTTCCTTAATTTTTTCATTTGCACTCATTATATGTCTTGCATTACTAGGTTTTGTTATTTGAATGTTAAATTATCTTTTCCAAGCTTTTTCTTGGTGGTGAACCCTTCAAAGCCTAAAAGAACCCCTCCTAGGTCTTCCTTGTTAAGAATTGACTCAACTTTGCATTGATAGTCAATCCAATTTAGGATCCTAGGGCATATTTGAATGACAATTTGAGAATAGTTGTGTTTTATGACCTAGGCCATAAAGCATCACCATTTCCCCTATTGTTCATTTTGGTGAACCTGAAATTTTTAACATTCATTTTTCTAATTTGGAGTTCATTAAGGTCCTAGATCTAGGTTGCATTATCATTAAAAATATATAGAAAAATTTAAAAGTGCATTGTCAATCATCCTAATTACATTTAGGAACATTGTTATTGCATACAAAATTAAAAAAAAAATTGCATTCAAGTTTGCATCTAAGTGCTTGTCATTAGTTACTTTTTCTTGCATTCATTTTCCCACTTTCTATTTCTAAACATCAGGTCCCTTGATAGGAAAGCTAAGAACAATGTAAACAACCCATATTTTTCTATTTTTCTTAAAAAAAATATTATTGGGATTAAAACGCCATTATTGGCGTCTTAGTCCCTCTATGGCTTTTATGCTCATAACCCTATTTGTGTTGTTTGCTTCCTATTCCAGTTTTTGGAACCTTAAAATTTCATTAGTGGGACCAAGATGCCCTTATTGGAATCTTAGTTCCTATTGACTTTGACTTTCCAATTTTTAAGATTTGAAATTGATATTTTTTGCTTCTTCTTGCTCCTTTTAGTTTTCTATTATAGATTGAAAAGTTACTAGTTTTTCAATTTCTTTAATTTCAAGTGCAATTGTAAGCATATTATATTGTGTTTATTGCACTTTCTTTTGTTTATCCCTTGCATGAGTTGTACTACTTGGTTTCCTACTATCAATACTATGGTGAGACAAAGTGTAAGACTCATGACATCCTATGATAAAACACTCATTGTGGATCTTGGGTTATCTCTAGCTCTCTTACTCCTAGTTTTGGTAATAGTTCACTAGGTATGGATTGTACCTTTCATACCTCTTTTTCTATGCCTACCTTACCTACAAGTGCAATTCCAAGTGTTCAAACAATGGTTGATCATATCCCTCAAGAAAACATAATGAAAATTCATGAAGCCTTAGCCCATTTACAAGACAGTGTGATTATTGAAAACATTTCTAGCATTGTTTATCCTACCATAGATAGTATTCACTACATGATGGAAATTGATGAAGGACTAGAAGTTGTTCCTAATATATCTCAAATATTTGGAAAAAACCTTCCTTCCATAGCCAATTGTGTTCAACCTTCAAACAATGTGAAAATCCAAGGAGGAAATCAAACTCCTCCCCATTTAACCATAACCTCTATTCCCACCTATACCAAACCTCAAGTGACCACAATGATGCAACAAACTAGCAATATATTTCCTACCTCAAACATTTCCAATAGTGCTCCTTATACCTATGTGGAATCTAACCTTATATATCCTCCCATGTCATCCATTCACATGTCCTCCCAACACACACACCACCACCATATTCACCTCTATCTAAAAACACAAATGATGACCCTATCATTAACCACCTTTTACAAATAATTTCATCCATTCAATGTCATGTTTCCACCATGAATCAAAATAAAAATGGTCCACCTTAATACTATGTCAAAATTAACCTATTATCTTTGGAAATATTGAGAACTCTGGAGACACAAGGTATAGAGATTCCTAGATTTGAGAAATATGGAGGAAAGGAAGATCTTACTAATCATGTTAATGCCTTTATTTCTTTGTGTAGTGAATTTATCCTTGAAGAAAAAAAATTGGCTAAGCTTTTTCCCTCATCCTTGAAATACATTGCCTTGGATTGGTTTTTTCATTACCAAATAACCCAATTCATTCATTTAATGAACCTGTTGAAGCCTTTATTAACCATTTCCAAGTGCATATGGTTCATGAAATGATACTAGCTGATTTCATGAGATGTAAAAAAAATGAGGGTAAAAAATTCACTCACTTTATTCCCAAATCATTGTGAAGATTCCCAATTCTCACCTTGAAAATATGTTCATAGAAAATTTACAAAGATACAAGAAAATCTTACCATGATGAAATTCCCTTCCTTCATGCACTTGTGCACTACCCTTTGAGGTTATCAGAATTATGTATGTAGTTGGGAACCAAGAACCACCTCTACCCATCCTAAAAATTCTAAATCTTCAAACCAAAACACCTACCAACCTTTCTGAAGACAAAATAAAAGTTTCCTTCAACTAAATTCTACCTCCCAACCTATCCAACAAGTTGATACCCAAGTAGTTGCAATAAAGAAGAGAAATCCTTATATCTTTGGGGATCTGCAAAGAAAATTTACCCCCTTACCCAACACACTTCACAACATCATGACTCAACCAATAAACAAACACATGCTTACCTTACCTCACATTCAACCTCTTGAATCTAGAAATCCCTTACACCTGAGCTTTAGACACAATGCCTATTGTTCTTATCACCAACAAAAAGGACATGATATAGAACATTGCAAGCATCTTAAACATCTTGTGCAAGACCTTATTGATTCTAATCATATCCAAATTGGAGGTTTCAATGACAAAGCTCATAAATTTTTATCTCCTCCTAACAAAAACTTGGAAATCTTTACCAATCCCATGCCTAATCGTAATATTTCATTTGTTAAATCTAGTGAAATGAAGCCCAATGTGATGAGCCTTAACACAGATGATGATAAAATGAACAATAATGAACAAAAACCTATGGATGATGATAAACAAAATCCTATGGATACTAATGATCAAATTCCTATTAGTATGATGATATTATTGATTTAAATTGAGCCTCATAAACAACAAACCCTAATGCCCATGGGCATTACTTTCTCTTTGAAAGAAACAATCAAACATGCACTTGATGGTCCTCTTTACATAGCCGACTGAATCAATGACAGGCCCACTCCTATGATTTTAATTGATCTCATCTGTGGAGAGAATGTGATCATAGAACACTTATATGTGAATGAACTCACTCAAGATAGACATGATAAACTAAAAGCATGGATTAAAATGCATGATGGTTTTTCTCATGCTACGATGGGCTCGATTACACTCTCTTTACAAGTAGGATAGAAGAAATCAAATGTATCATTCTCCATCATCTCTAATTTGGATCAATTTCATGTGAAGTTAGGATACAAATGGCTTCAATCCATGAATGTTGTCCCATCTATTGTCCATAAGTTCTTAAAGTTTTCAATCAACAATGAAATATTCACTATGAACCATAGTGGCTTTAAACCTCCATCTTCTCGTCAAAATTTTTCCTTAGACTATTTTTGGCCTCAACCCATGAGCCTATAAGACACCCATGAGGACTTCCTTTTCCTATCCTACCAATAGTTTAAAGAAAAATTCATAGCCAAATTATCCCTTGAAATTTTTCCTCCGTCATTCCTTGAAGAAAATAATATTGAACTTAAAGCCCTTCCAACTAACCAAGACCCATCCATAAAAAATACTTTACCTATTTCCTACGAAAGTCCAAGAGAGAACCAAAAAATTCCTAATCTGCCTCCTAAGAAAATTTATAAAGCCAAAGAGAAAACGGTTGAACAACATCCCATGGTTTCTTCCATTCTTCCCTCACAAGAAGAAAAGGAACCTATGGTTGACAACCCACTCCTACACAAATGCAACTTGAAAACTGTAATAGAAGAAATAGAAATGATAGAGATCATAGGCACAAACATCATACTATTGGTCAAAAGATAAATGAAGAAAAAAACATAGAAAATCAAAATCTGAACTTGACAGTTACATAATAAACAATGAGCTTCCTCCCTTACTAGAATGAACAAATCCTACATCTCCAACACAACAAGGTCCACCACTTTCTATGGATATTATCATTCATCATCCTATTGTGGCTAACTTGGATGATGATGAAGAAACTACCAAAATTGATGAGGAATTACATAATGAGTTAAATTTTTTATTCTCTTCTTCCATGAGCTTAAATGATAATAGTCGCGGTGATCCTCCTAAATCGAGTGATGCACCATGTGTTGAACTTGATGATTCTCCTAGTTCAAAACTCGATGTTGTCCCTCTTGCTAGTGATCTACATTCCACATGTACTAAACAAGATTGGGATGTGAATGATCTATTCGATGGTTGACTCACATGCACTTTACTAGTCTTTTTTCTTTCCTTTCCTTTTTTCTTTGTTTTTGGTTGATTGCATGTGTGTAATGTAATCCCTCGTATTGTTTGATGTTTCCTCTCGATGTGCATTCCTCTATTTTTACCTTCATTCTTCTATATGTCGTAAGATTCTTTTTATTTTCATTGTGTTGGATGTTGTGGTTGTGTTGTTGATATGTTGTTTTCATTGATTTCAACACTATTGGAATTAATGTCTTATAAGTTGTATATGTCGAGGATATTGAGAAAATTGTAATAAAGCAAGTTGCAGGTTGTTAGTGGTGAATTGAAGTTTAGTCTCTTGGAAAGCTCAATATGTTGATGATTAGAGGTTGTGGATTAAAGGGTTTCTTTTTTATTATATCTAGTTTATCCACATCAAGTTTTAGAAATCTACATGAAGATTTGATCGAGTTATGAGCAGTTATGTCTTGACAGTCATTCTATTGCCTTAGTTGGTGTTCCTGAATGAAGATGGTATGATTCTAGTGAGTTCAATTGATTTGGATGCTTCTCTGGTGATTCATGATGTTTGTGTATGTTTCTAGATCATTCTCTATCTGTGTTGCATGTCTGCATTGATCATGGTGCTCGCGATTGGAGATTTTCTCTTGTATGTTCATTTTTTTAATGTTCTTGGCCGATAGAGTGTCGTAGCGTGTTGTGGATCTTCAAGGAATAATTTTTGAAGGTATTTCATGGTTGAGTATTTTATTTTGGGTCTCCACTATGTTGTGGCCTACCTTGGTTGATTCACATTGAAAATTATTTAATGTTTTGGGCCAACAGTTTGTATTCATTTTATTATTTTATTAAGGCTGACATGTAGCGATGTAATTTCTTGCAATGGATATATATAAGTGATTTCTTATTCTATTTGAAGGTGTGTTTACGAGGTGATTTTTTATGAGATGTGTGAATAATTTTGTAATCATTCGAAAGAAGAAGTAGTGCGAAGAAGAGTGAGCAGAGTGTGAAGAAGTGTTCATGTGCTTAACCAGAACTATAATCAGGCATTAGAAGATGTTATTTTCTCACTTCAAAATCTTGTGTATGTAATCCAAGTCCTTTTGTAAGACAATGAGTCTTCCTTTTGTAATTGAGTAGTGAGCTCTAGGTAGTGCACCTGAATGCATGTGCATTCCCCATTTTATTCTTTATAATTTTAACATGGTATAATCTTGTGGACTAACCTCCATCGTTGTTTTTCCCCTAACAAGGTTTCCACATAAAAAATATTGGTGTTATGTGTGTTTCTGATGTGTTGATTTATGCTTTCATGGTTATTGATCAGATATGAGAATAAGGTTAATAAGTTTAATAATTTTTGAATTTCTATGACAACTGATTCACCCTCCCTCTCAATTGTCTAGCCTTGTGTTTCCAACACATTATTCTTTACCATTAATTTTCATTTTATCTGTTCATTTTTGTCTTGTTTTTTCCTTTTGAGGATGACACAAGGTGTCGAGACATTCATGTTTCTTCCATGTTGACCCAAAAGGTTTTTCTTTGTTTTCTCTCTCTTTGTTTCATTCTTCTAGTTCTAGGTTTATTTGGGGAATGATGATAGTTCTGAGCTCTCTAATATAATTGCATCAAAGACAGATACTGACCTTGAATACATAGATCGCTTATGCGTTTTTGAGGGGAAAACCTTTTTTCATTTATCATTTTTTGGCTACTTTAAAGTAATTTCTTGTAGCATGGTATTTAGCAATTTCTTTAAAGTGGGGGCATACATTGGCATTATTGTGCATTATTTTGGCATAATTTTTGCATGATTTCATTTTAATTTTTTATTTCATGTTCCTTGATGTGATTTTCTTACTTCATGTGATGAATTTTTCTCTTGTGGTGACATTGTGAGTAATTTCCTTCAAGAGCTTGATCTATCTTAGCATATTACATTCCTCTTAGTGGTTATGTGACACGCTGCATTCCTTAAGTTGTGAATATTTTATCCTTTGATTGGTCCTTTCTTGGAGACATTAGGAACAATGTCCCCCAAGATTAATACCTCACATGAACTAAGAAAGATCCCTTTGAACATCCCTCTTTCCCATTTCATTTTATTTTTATTACTTATTAAATTCATGGAGGTATGGCTTTGATATAGTCCCTTAGGGCTCACCTAGTGAACTAGCTTCACTAGCCCTTGTGAGCATGCTTTTTCTTTTTGTAGCTTATTAAAGTCATAGAGGTATGGCTTTCATATGGTCCCCTAGGGCTCACCTAGTGAACAACTAGATTAACTAGCCCTTGTGATCATGCATTTTTATTTTTTTCCTTATCATAGTCATGGTAGTATGACTTGGATATGTACCTCTTGGGGCTCACCTAGTCAACAACTAGCTTCACTAGCCCTCGTGAGCATGCATTTTGTTTGTATAGTGGAAAACATGTTTTACTTATAAAACTTTTTTGGAAAAATAGCCTAGACCTAGTCTACAATGTGTTGGATAGCCACTTGAAGCTTGATCTGCTGCATTTTTTCCTTTTTTCTTTTTTTTTTTCCTATCTTTGATGGTGTATGCTTACAATCTAGTTATGGCTTCATATATCAT
Organism: Sequoia sempervirens; assembly: GCA_007258455.2. Classification (NCBI taxonomy): domain Eukaryota; kingdom Viridiplantae; phylum Streptophyta; class Pinopsida; order Cupressales; family Cupressaceae; genus Sequoia; species Sequoia sempervirens. The sequence continues at coordinate 29,462 of VDFB02360143.1, forward strand.
TCACAATTGTTTTCCTTTGTGCCTATGTTGGTTTTTCATAGGATTTTGATCCTAGGGTCTTGGCCACCCTCTTGATTATTGTCATCCTGAACCAAAGATTTTTGATGTGAGGGACCTCTCTTGCACTTCTAGGGTTGTGAACCTAAAAGGAGAGAGGTACCAAAAATCTTAATGGCTCACTCAAGAACAAACCCTTGATATTCCAATACAAATTAGATTGAAATATGTCAAATGGTTTCTTCTAAAGGTTGAAAATAGATAAGATGGGTTCACCACTAATGCAAAACTTGGAAAATGCAA